>JABASD010004359.1:0-15796 GCA_019776165.1 Pogonognathellus flavescens
CGAAACTTTTTATTACTTTTTGTTATTTTAGAGCAAAATTTGATGTATTTAACATGTTTTTTGGAAATTTCCAAAAATATCTAGTGTAAGTTAAGATATTCTGGGGGGTGCACGTGCACCCTGTGCACCCCCCCTGGCTACGCCCTTGTTTCGAAGTATGGAAAAAAATTACTTTTATCATCGTTATCTTACTAGTACAATGCATATAATTGGTGATAAATTTTCATAGTGCATACCTTTTCCAACTTTTCCCTTTGAGGCGTCGTAAGTGTCAATCTTTCTTCGGCTTTATCTAAAATTAGATAATTGGTTTTATAAAAATGAAAAAATTGAAAACAAGTAATAACACTGCCTATATTTAATATTTTTACAATTGATAATTTTGATTTTAAAAACTTAAGGAAAAGAAAACGGGGGCTAAATTCACTGAACATGCATTTTACAATAATTTTTTTATATTGTATCTGTGTCAAATTCTTTTTTATATTAAAAAGTATGAAATTCGTTTTTATTGATGTTTAAATATTGCCTCTGGATATTGCGCACAGAAATCAGAAATTCTATTACTTACCAATTTCGGCTGGGTGTGCACAAATGTTTGCTATGCACATTGAAAATATAAAAAGTGAAATTATTTTCTTCATATTGACTGAAAAGAATTGATGCTGGAGTTTACTTCAAAGATGTTGCCTGTTGCAGGTATACTTGCAGAAAGAAAGAATTAGTTCTCTTTTTAGCATTCATTATATCAACATTTTTGCATACCACAACCAGGTACGCCATTTTATCAAGTTTCTTGGGTATCAAGGTGAATGATAAAGACGAAGTATAAATAATATTATATTACTGACAACGAAAATGCAACCGACCCAGCCTCCTGTACACTAACCGGGCGGAACGTTCAAGGATAACAAAGTAATAAACATGGAAAACCAATATGTACATATTTGAATAAGTATGTGCTGCTAACGTAAAAGACGGGTTTTTCTCATGATGATCTCGTAAGGATTATTAGCAGCTTTGGAAACCTGTTTCTCTGACCTGTTTTTTACTTGAACACAAATCTGTTTTCACAATCATAAGCATAAGCATGAATGTTACACCTTTAATAAAGTGAGTCACAAAGTCGATGCTTCGCAAATAGTTAGTAAAATTATTTATCATTCAAATACCGAAGTTAATGTTTTGAAATAAATAAAATTAAAATAAATAAATACATATTTTAAAAAGTTAATTTGCCCTGAGCGAGTGCATCGAATGGGAAAGAAATAAAACTGTTAATTAAAGTTAAACCGTTAGAGAAAATAAACATATTGTATGGGCTACAGCTGCCGCTTAGTTTGTCTGCCGCAAATTTTGGCGTTTTTTGGGCTTTCAGCCTCCCCCCCCTCCACAGACGGCGTAAATCCCCTCCCCATTACAAATTTCTCGCTGCGCCCCTTATAATGAATATATTATACACTTCTATAGCGCCACTGTAATTTATGACATTTGAAACTCTTTAATTACGTACTTTGGATAAAATACTTACACATGCTCAAAATTAAACTTACCAAATGCAATCGAATCCCAAAACACAAAATAAGTGACTTTTACGGTTTTACGATTCAAAATGCTCAAAATAGTTTTACGGTTCAAAATACTCAAAATACAAAATAGTATTTTGAGTGATACAGTGAAAAATGCTAAATACTAATATCTATTTATGTTTAAATTTTCTACCGCTATAAACTGTGTAAATACTGTTTAATAAACAGTTTATATCAGTACAGTTTAAAGTAGACAAACTATATTGCATTGAAATATTAACTCAAAACATATTTTATTTTGATGGACATACGTTCTAAACAGTATATTATGAAAGAGCATATCTTTAGTTTCAAATGTGTTGACGGGATTTTGAATCCGACTTTCCGTTCCAGAGAAAACCCGGGAATTGCATGCGAATTGCACAGGGACCACACCCCATGTTCTTATAACAGCCATATTTCCAATACCGTCTCGTCTCACAAAATTTTCTCGTCTCAGTTAAGCACGACAAAACTTTGAGACGGGACTTCATTTGGTAAAACCCAAGTTCAAATTTTAAATGTTATTTTGAACAAAATTATGTACAATTATATAAACTCACTATTTTTCTATAATATGCAAAGCTGTTTTGGTCATCCGTGTACCGAAATTTTCATATGGTTTACGAAAAGTAAAAAATATGGTAAGAGTTTTGTATGTATTTACACCAACATGACACAAGACAACAGTTTCCACATATGATGTATCATGCATGAAACAAAATACGAACTTTTTAACTACAGAATTCCAGGTATTTCCCGCCTCCAAATCGATATTATAAATTATTTTTCTTCGTTGAACCACTCTTCTGATTGCTGTAGCCGGCGTAAAGACAATTTCATTGAAAAAAATCGAATATTTTGGTCGTTTCAGAGAGCTACGCATATCGATATCCCTGCACCGTGCTTGTAAAATCAGTTAATCAGACTCATCTCACAAAAAACATGAGATGAGACAGAACTTTTTTATTGCAAATACCAATAGTTAGACGCCCTCATCTCATCTCAATCTTTAGGATGAGACGGTCAATAAAATTGAGACACATTGGCACATTTAGTAAACCAAATTACATGCGATGAAACCGTCTCATGCTTAGGAATCAGTGAGACGGTATTAAAAATTTGCATTTGGCTGTAAATGATGCATGGCCCTCTGGCCCAGGAAACCAAAAACCCGTTTTTTTCACGAAAAACCATAACCCAGTGGGTTTTTGTACTTTTTGGGTTTTCATTCACTGTATTTTTAAGGAAATTCAAACTAAAGCAAGATTTAACCAATAAAATTAGTTATTCATGTTCTTTTTAATGTTAATAAGTTATTCAGACAATATTATATAATAAAACTTATAATGAAGCAAAAACAGTTGAACAGTTGAAAACATCAATTTGGTTAAATTTTGCTCATTTTAATATAATTTTTTACTTTAGCGCGAAATTAAAAACACAAAAACCTATAACCCAGCTTTTTGTGTACCAGGTTTCCTGCTTTGGCCCTTTCTGCTTTAAAATCGTCTCAGTCGTATTCAAAAGATGAGTCAGAGTCAAGTCAGCCTTTACTTTTACTCAGCACGTGCGCGTTTTGAATCGACGCTGCTGGCTTTGCTAGTGTAAATTGTTGTACGTATTCTTTTCGTATTGCATTCGTCTAATCGTTTTAGACAATTTGATAGCGGTACGTATACATGTTGATAAAGTGACTACTTTCAAATCTGACTACTCATTTTGCACCTTAATTCTGTCAATACCCGTCAAGCCACGCACGATTTCACACTTGTTCCTTCCGTGATAATTTATAATAGGTATTTATTTTTGTTTTAGTTTTTCCTTGCAATTAAAAAATTAATTTTACGCTAAAAAATGAATTCTGCGAAAATAACACGAGGAGAGCGCATTTCATTAGACAGCATATTGTTGTTGTTGATTGACCGGGGTTTAATAACAGAAGTTGAAAGAAGAATAGTGGTAAGTGACAATTCTGATTATTCATTATCGCATTTATTGTAAATATGACAATCAAAATTTCAATTTAACATTATTTATGGAGTCTAGTATTAATATAACCATTATGTTTTTCTTATTATTAAAATATGTAGGCATCCAATGACGACCTTAAAGGAAAACAATCCGCAGTTTATCAATTATTGCTGGAAAAGTCGCCACCCGAATCATCCAGCATTCTGAAGATACTGAAATATTTTCACTCTAAGGACTATTTAATTTCCGATCTATCTGGCTGTCCCAACTTGGATTCAGAAAATGATGTCGACGATGATGAAAAAAATTCCACGTCAAACCACGCATTGCTAAATAATGTGGTAATTAATTACTTTTGACTCATTCACTTTTTGTGTTGGTAATTTCCTTATTATTTACTACGTTAAAAAGTAATTGTTTAAATAATTAAAACAAATAGAGAGCTAATCAATCATACATTTTGGCAGGTTATCAAACAGGTGTTTCAATATTTGAATATTCAAGACATTCTTAGATGTCGCTTAGTTTGTCATAAATGGAACGACGTGGCTGATCCAATTATTCGAAAGAGAGTGACAATTAATTTTAGCAGTTTACAACCGGACAAATTTGTTGACATTTTTAAAAACTCGATCCCTACTTTACCCTTCACCTCGTTTGTGTTTTCAAACATTGAGAACCGTGGTACAACGTCTTCCACATCAATAACAGGCAAAGTCAGATACTTTTTTCGAAACTGGAAACAGAGTATTAAAGAAATGTCTTGGAAAAATACAAAAATTAGTGAAGGAGGAAAAAGGATTGACATTTACAACATTAGCCCTTGGATTCGCATGTCAGAAAAGTTGAATTTTTTGCACGTCTCTGGTGGTCCTGATAATAGCCCTGAAACGACTCGGATCAAAATTTACTTATCCAGCTTACAAGGGATTACAAATCTTGAGTTGAACAACTGCCGTATATTGTTAGACAAAAGTGTAAAAATAGCTCCATTGAAAATTCAGTTAGAAGACGTCATATTTTATCGTGCACGTGACTCACAATCAGTCACAGGCGGAACTTCCAGGAGACATCGTTTGTTCGATCGATTGAATGAAATTTGCTTAAACGATGTCATTAGTTTGACCCAGGTGAAAGAAATTACTTTAGTACGGAGTGACAAGGAGAATTCAGATAAAACAAATCTTATGCTGGATGCAAGCGATGAATTTGTGAAATTAGACAAAGCTCGCGCAGACAATGTGGCAATATCTGCCTGGATGGAAGAATCGAATTGGGAAGTGACTTCTTTATTTGTGAAAAACAATTCACTCGCCACAAAAATGAAGGTAGAAGTTAAAGAACTCGTTGTGGATTCAGCAGATTTTGATTTGTTCAATTTGCCTGAGTCCATTCAGAAGCTTTGCATTATTCGCTACGAGGGAACCGATTTCAGTTGCAGTCAGCCAGTGTGTCTTCCACAATTGAAACATTTATTCATAGATGTTGGCTTGCAATTTCTTAATGCAGTATTTCATGATTTTTTTATGTGTCTCCCTAATTTGGAAGAAGTTAGTTTTATTAACCTTGACGGTTCTTTGGACTTGGAGACTCCTTTCGTTCTTAAACTGGGACTATTACCTGCCAGTGTGAAGGCAATGAAGTTTAATTGCCCAATTGTTCTTCGCTCGGAGAATATTGTATTGAATTTGGACAAACTCATTTTAGATCAATTTACGTTGTCTCAGGCCGATGTTATCTTGAATACCATCGTACCAAAAGTTCTTGTCTTGAAATGGAAAAAGCAAAATAATTTCGAGGTAAGCGACAGTGCTGTTTGGTTTTGGAAATCCCATCCTGAATTGGAGAAGATTATAATTGGAGAATTTGATTGGAGTTTCTGGAAATTTTCAGAAACCGGTTTGTCTCAATGTGTTGACCGACCGTCAAAATATTACGAGTTTTCAAACGGTGTTGGGACTGCACTTTCACACGATAAATTTTATGAGTTAATGAAATTGTACTCAGGGGCTTTCTATAATGATTATGATTGATGTCGAAATAACCCCATGCTTATAAAAATATGAGATAAGTCAATTAATTAAATACTTAACGCAATTTGAAAATTATTAATATTGTAAATAATTTCTTTCTCTGAAAGGATTCATACAGACCAATATCTCCGCATTAATTATTTATTAGTAATTGGTCATGGTTATTAGCTATTAAGATGATTTGTATTACGAAATATCATGCAATTGATTTTTGGATTATTGTATTATATGTATATTTGTCCAGAATGAAGGACGTACCGAGAGGGGGGCACTGGGGGCATCTCTGGCTAATACATTTCAAATGAAAACTGTGAATATCAAAATGTTCTATATATTTAATATACTATATCCCATTACTTTTTTAAATTATATGTTCATGTTATTCCCTGCATAGTTAGTATCTTTATGATGCCTTTCCTTGCCTTTGTATTATTTCACGCAGATATTGTACATTACTAGCCGTGCTGTGATCAATGAAACCAGAAACATGTTGACAAACCTAATGACGTCTTCACTTTATTTCTTTGAATTTATATTTGTGTTTATACATACAATTATGTTGTATAAGTGTTAAAAACTGACTGAATGGGATAAGATGAGAAAATAAAAGTACAAAACAAACTTTTATGGATGTTTTAAGCCAACATGTTTTGCCAGAATTTTCAAGAAGTCTTCCCACTGCCACTGCCTGAAGCCCACGGTATGTAAATATCCAACTCATAAAAATTATCTCCTATAGGAAGATGTTCATAAACTATTTCACATAACTTGCTATGCTTCATATACAAAAAGTTGCATTATAGATTACAAAAATTAAGTGCCTTAAGAAAAATGATAGTGTGAAATTAGATGATCCGATTAATTGATAAATTCACGCAGTTTTATTAAACTTGAACTCTACAAAAAGCCCTGCAAAGGGAAGAACACAAATGTACTGTAGATTGCTGAAGTATAAAAGGGATAAATATTATTATGAATAAATAATCTTCAAGAAATTCATAGAAATCAAGGTGAAATTCAAAACTACATGGCTATATAATATTATGAACTGTTTTCCATAAGTTCTCACCAATCCAGTTTACTTTAGATAATGAAGGTACTTGTGATGCAGACTCAAGTTCAAGCATTTATGATGTAAGCAATTTGTTAAGACAAGAATTATATTTTGTATTCTTTACTCATGTAGGAATATCCCTTAAATCCCTTAACAAACAAAGTATAAAGGCTTTCGTATATAATTATCATGGAGAAACGATAATTTAATATTCAGTTTGATGTTCCATCACATGAATTTCATTACAATATAGGTACATGCACAATCGTGGTATTTATTTTTACAAGAAAATTCCATTTGATCTGTTATACTAATCTTCATGTATGTAATAGTTTATGGAAATCGCTATTAATTTATTGTGGGTGGAAATGCGTTTTAATTACCCACCTGCTTCTAACAATCCAAGATCAATTTTTTCTTTATTGCAGATTGCGAATTAATTATTGTACCCCTAGAAAGTGTGGATAATATTAACATTGCTCTTTTAATCACGTGCAACTGGAATCTGCGAGTGTGAGAGATATATTCCGTTATACGCAACGCAGCCAACGAAGGATATCGTAAATTTTCGTAAATAACATTTTACCTACAAAGAATTCTTTACTCATTGTCAGTTCTGATATTATATTAGTAATTGTCAACATTTTCTGTACTCCCTCTGAATCGGGTGAATCGTATAATTTGTTTAATCATTTATTGATGATTAAATTTACAAAATGCCCAATGGTCGATATAGTTTTCGTTTTTAATTTTTGAAGTATTTAATTTAAGATGCAAAGTGTCTAGGATTATTTAAGCGTTAAATAAAAATTGTTAAACTTCAAAATGCCTTTAATTCCATCGAATGGTGTTCGTCAGAATTGGCTTCCTCAGATATTTTACACGATTGCTTCGTCACTTGGTGTTTATCTTACGTTGTGGAACACCGCCGTTCGTCTCGCAGATCAACAAAATTACTTTAGCAATAATCAAGGAGATCATTTTGAGTTTATTATTGGTAAGATTTTAAATTTCAAAAATCGCATTAACATTTATCAGCATTAAAACACAAATTCTTTTCCCTTTGTTCAGTTGGTGGTGGTTCGGCTGGGGCAGTCGTGGCAAATCGTCTTTCTGCTAAATATTCCGTGTTATTATTGGAAGCCGGTGGAGATCCTCATATTCTTCAGTAAGTGATTTTTTGTCACATAATTTTTTCGATATGTTACAGTAAATATTACACAAATATTAATTGTTAATATTTTAATTAACATTTAACCTCTTTGTATCTAAAAATGTTGACCTTCTTTAATTTCTTTATTTTGATAAAGATACATTCCCACGTTCGCAACATTTTTAGTAAATAATCCAGAAATTGATTGGATCCACAGAACCACGCCACAGAAATTCTCATCCCTAGCTTTAAATAATCAGGTAGCTCTTAAAATAACACTTAAATATAATTTCAAAGTGTTTATCTGATTTTATATTATATTGTGTCACTTTTGTTTTAATTTAATTGCAGCAATCGGTATGGAATCAAGGAAAATCACTGGGAGGAACGTCAAATATAAATTGTAACTTGTTATTTGAATTTACATTTTAAACGATACTTTTAACTTGATTATTATTAGCTGTACTTAATATTGTCTTTCTATGCAGATTTGATGCAGTCAAGAGGAAATCCAATGGACTATGACGCCTGGGTAAATATTACTGGAGACAATTCATGGAACTACGAAAGTTTATTGCCCTTTTTTAAGAAACACGAAAATTTTGTGGGAGAATGGCCAGCGGGTAAAATTTTTATACTATATTTGTTAATCTGATTAGATTTAGTATTTATAAGCTTTATATAAATATATTTTGTCAGGAGATGTACATGGGACTGCAGGTGAAATGAGAATTGCTGTATCTCCCTACAGAGGAATGGGTTCATATTTTATTAAAGCTGGTCAGGAGTTGGGGTACCCTCATGCCGACCTCAACGGAAGATACACTGAAGGTTTCCCCAAAATCATTCGATGTTAATATTTTCCGCCGCACATTTTTATATCTTTATTTTTCACTGAATAGGATTTGATTTCGTTTACTCCCCTCTGAAGAATGGAGCTAGACAATCCACTTACAAAACATTTCTTAAACCAATCTTCAGACGAAAGAATCTTGTCATCCGTAGATTTTCTCATGTTAATAAGGTAATTAATAAACTCAAGCTAAATATTCAATACTTGATACAAAATAATATTAATTGCAATAAATTTTAACACAACTTATAACTTCATTATGTATTTACTCGTTTTTTCAGATTTACTTCAAAGGAGACACAAACGAAGCTTTTGCCGTTGAATACGACAGATACGGGACCAGGAAATTTGCATACGCTACCAAGGAAATCATTTTGTCAGCAGGAGCAATTAAATCTCCACAAATTCTAATGTTGTCTGGAGTTGGACCGAAAGATCATTTGGAAAAACTTGGGGTGACTGCATATTATTCATTATAATATAATATATCGGTATAATTTATATATTATGTGTATAAGCAATCACCTGTTAAACCATGATATTATGTGTACATTTTTAAATGTAGGAAATTCTGAAAATAGAACTAGGTGTTGCAGTAAACTTAATTGTCAGAAATACTTAAAATTGATTAAAATGATTAAAAAAATGTTACAGTCTAGAAATTTAATACGTGATGACGATTTTTGTGCAGATTCCTGTGAAGAAGGATTTGCCGGTGGGAAAAAATTTGCAGGATCATTTGTGCACTTACCTCGGTCCGTTTACAATTGATACGCCCATTTCATTTATGACTGATCGGGAAATAAATCTGAAGACGACTATTCAATACTTAACGGAAGGCATTGGACCTTACTCTAACATTGCAGTTCACGCTCAAGCATTCATTGCCACTTCCAAATCTAAATCCACAGGAAATACCCCCACTCGGCCTAATATTCAGTTTTATTTCGTTGGACAGGGCATCGATGATAGATACCCGGGTTTAATGACTCACGCATTCAATCTTCGACCAGATATTGCCAAGAAATATTACGCTCCTTCTGTTGGAAAAGATGGATTTACAATTTTCGTTTCAAACGGTGCTCCTCAAGCCAGGGGTGAAATAACGTTGATTTCTACGGATCCTTATAGCCCTCCACGAATAGAACCGAATTATTTGAATAACGAAAATGACATGGACATAACTTTAGAAGGAGTTTACAAAGCATTGGAACTGGTGGAAAATACGACAGCGTTTCAATCTATTGGTGCTCGGTTTACAAATTCGGTGTTTCCAGGGTGTGAATTTGTTCCTTTTCGAAGTGACGAATATTTTAAATGCTACATTCGTCATTATTCAATTTCTTTGCATCACATCAGTGGAACTTGCTCAATGGGAAAGAGAGATTCTCCGAATGCAGTCGTCGACTCTGAATTGAAAGTTGTCGGCACGAGGAATCTTCGTGTTATTGATGCTTCTGTGATACCTCGCATTCCAGTGGGAAATACTAATGCCCCTACCATCATGATTGGAGAAAAGGGAGCAGATTTAATTTTGAAACATTGGGATCCAACTTATCATACGCGTACATTTGAAGTTGGCCTAGCTAAGTAAAATCCAGTTCGCTTGCTACAAGAAAAATGTCTCCAGATATCAACGACAATTATATGTCGTAAAGTTCGCTTGTGGGGCTAACAATAAGTGACAATTTTGATCAAAATGATGTATTTATGGTAGTTGCAATATAATTTTCACTTGATAGTTTTTACTTTCTCTTAAGTGAGTAATGGTATGCAGTTCAGTTTGTCTTACTGTTTCATGATGCACTAAACTGTTCGGCAACATAAATAACGTGTGTCACTTACGCTACTTTAGTACAGCCGTTTAGAATGGTTTATTTAAAATGAACATGGTATGTCGTACGTGAGCAAAATCAAAATTTCTAATAATTTCCAATAATTTTAGAATTACAATTATGAAATTACTAAATCCTCTTGTTACATCAACGTAATAGTAAAGAAGTCTTTCCTTCCTATTTATTACCCGTAAATTTTTTTTTTGAATAAATTATTGTGGTCCTTGAGAAGGTATTTCCCATGTGTCCTTTTAATTTTATTTACCTCTATATTGTCCATATGATATATTATTATCTCAAATAGAATAATAAATACAATGTCACATGAATTATATATAATTAACTAAAATTTTAATTAACACAATAATTTTCATTCGACGTCGAAAACACAACAAAAAGGTTCGTATTTTAAAAATGGTTTGGAAATTTTTGAAATATAGTCCCGAGAAACATTTCGTTAAACGAATTCACAAAGATTTTCAACGACTTATATTGCTGAACGATACAAAAACGATAATAAAACGAATAAATCACTAAATCGTAACTGTTGTAAGATACAACGAAACATCGTTACTAATTCTCTCCTTGAAAACGTAGGGCTTTCGTTAATGGAAATGAAAATTTCGAAACATGTACTAAATCATGACGATTTCATCATTGTTTTATATTAGCTATTATTTTAGTGGCTGTTTCGTACAAAAATCAGCACGAAAAAAGTTGAACGATTTTAGTTCGACATCACTGCCTGAAAACGTTGTGAACTCGTTAAGAGTTGTTGTCAGATATTAACATAACGAATAACGACAAGCCACAAAACTGGTTTCATAGCTGCAAACATAAATTAAAAAGTATCGTCAGCAGTGACAATCAAAGCCATTTTAAATGTCATATTCTTCCAGACATCGACGTAGAATTGTTTCGCAATTTGCTAAAAATACTCTTAACCGCAATATTCTTCAGCAAGAAATCTCCGGAGACGTTAATAATAGAAATCAAACGACGATTTTGACAGGTAAGTGAAAATAATTAATATTGTTGTGAGTTGAAAGGACACAGTAGTTTTATTAAACGACAATTTATTTAATGTAGTAATTATTGTTAGCTCAAAATCTAATTATTACTGCATTAACTTTTAGGAACGGAGCATCAAGCAAACATTCATCGACATCTTCAGTCTGTAAGTGATTTACGAATAAATAATTCAAATAATGTACTCAATCAATTTGACGAAACTGATGACATTGCCAGTCCGCATGAAACAGACTGTGAAAGTGCATTTAGTGATAGTGATTTTAGTGATAACTTTAAAGAGTCAAATCCTGTGGATGAAGTCTCACTATCCCATTGGTCAATGAAACACAACATCACCCTAAATGGTCTAACCGACTTACTGAAATTGTTAAAAAAACATAAATGTTTCTCCTATCTGCCTTCTGACGCCCGCACAATATTGCACACACCTACAGTTTCTCATGTTGAAAATGTTGCCAACGGCGAATACGTGCATTTCGGACTTCAAAATAATATAATACGAACACTAAACTCGTTATCCCATACACCATCTGAGATTAATCTACAATTTAATATTGATGGAGTACCCATATACAATAGTTCAACGCTTCAATTTTGGCCCATCCTAGGGCATATAGTCGGTACACAAACTAAAACTTTCGTCATAGGAATTTGGTGTGGAAAACAAAAACCTGATAATGCAAATGAATATTTGAAAGAATTTGTTCTTGACACTTTAAAAACAGTTACAGACGGAATTGACTTTAAAAACATTAATGTTAAATGCAAGATTCATTCGTTTGTTTGTGACGCACCTGCTAAAGCACTTATTTGCTACACAAAGTATCACAATGGCTATTATAGCTGTGGCAAATGTGAAATTAAAGGAACGACCGAAGAAAAAAGAGTGATATATGACAAAAATACTTGTGCATTGAGAACAGATTCTTCGTTTAGAAACAAAGAACAAGAAGGCCATCATAGAGGTACCACAATACTTCAACAACTGGATTTGGATATGGTTAAATGTTTTCCATTGGATTGCATGCACGTTGTATTTTTAGGTGTAGTGAAAAAAACTATAAAATTGTGGATGAAAGGCAAGATTTCAAAATTTCGTTTAAGTAGCACCAATATTAACGTCATATCCAGCCAATTATTGAATCTAAAAAAGTTCATCCCTTTGGAATTCAAAAGGAAACCCCGTGCATTGACCGATGTGGATAGGTGGAAAGCAAGTGAATTTCGTCAGTTTCTACTGTACACTGGTCCCGTTTGCCTATATAAAGTTTTACCAGCTGAACATTATGAATTATTTTTAACTTTGTCTGTAGCAATACACATAGTGTCGACCAATTCAACCAACGAATTGCTAGAGAAATCTGAATCGTTATTGAAAGATTTCATTAGTAGTTTCAAACAGTTGTACGGAAAAGAAAACTTGTCGTTCAATGTTCACGCCCTTAATCATATTGTAAACGATGTGAAATCATTTGGAAATATTGACAATTACACTGCTTTTAAGTTTGAAAGTCATTTAGGACGAATTAAAAAACTGATTCGGTCCACAAAAAGCCCCCTTCAGCAAGCATTTCGGCGGTTAAAGGAACAAGAAAGTGTGCCTATTTCACAGATACCTAATCAGGATATTCCTCAAGCTTACAGAGAGCATTCTCTGTACACATTACCACCAAATTGCCACAATCCACAATACAAAGTCTTGAAAACTAGAAAATTTACACTTAAAGTTTCTGTTGGTGATAATTGTTGTTATTTAGGTGATAAAACATACGTACAAATATTTAATATTTGTAATTCAGACGAAGGACTTGCCATTTTAGGAAGCCAGTTTCTTAATATTGAAAACTTTTATGATTCACCTTGTGAATCATCGATAGTGAATGTGTATCAAGTTGACACTCGTTTTATGTCATCTGCCAGAGTCTGGCCAGTTTCCAAAATTCTATGCAAATGTGTTTTAATTAATAGGAAAAAGACCAAATTTGTGTTGTCGCATTTGCTCAACTCAAGTGACCAAGAATGACATCCTACTCGATTGTAAGCTATATGGAGCTGAATAAAGATGGAGAAAGTGAAGAAACAGTCGAAGTGGTACCATCGACATGGCTTTCTGAGGGACAATGCTTTTGGCCTCATTACAGCAGTACAAGCAAAATAAAGGCAGCTATTAAGAAGTCCGAATATCCGAATCCGAACTTGTGGAAGATTTTTCCGGCCAGATTACTCAAGCAGTACGGTAAGATGTATATGATAACCTGCATGCGTAGATGTAAATAAGTGACAGTATTTATTTAATAGCAATACAAAATCTGATTATTGTAAAATGTAATTAATGAAGTAAATTGTTTTGTGTTTCAGACACATACAAGGAAGCCAGAGAAAATCTTGCAACAGCGGAGTATACTTCCGATTTAAACAATCACGATTATGATGGCCAGGAGATTGAATTGGAAACAGGACAAACTGATTCATTTATTCAACCACAAAGTCCCAATGATTTCGCGTCTGATACAGTCTATGACAATCATTACGAATTTGAAAATTCGTTCGATATTGAGAATCCAAATAATCAAAATCTTCAACCGGTGCATACTGTACCAATTTCAACATTAAATTCAGACGAAGGTACAAATAAAATTAGTAGCCCTTTAAATTAAGATATATATGTGTTACTATTCAATAAATCATTAAAGTTCCTTTTCTTTTCAACAGAATTTAAATTAACCGTTTTGCGGATGTTAAAACAAATGGAAATAGCAATGAAACGACAAAATGAGGTATTGCATTCCATAAAGAATGCTGTTACTTGTTCCAATATTGAGGATGACGATTCTTCTTTTGGTATGCAGTTACCTAAATCAACTACGGAAGATTTTAATTCAATAGAAGCGTTAATTTTGGCTTCGAAAAAGGAGTATTTAAATTTGGTAAGCTATCTATTTTTCATTGTTATCAAACGGTTACGATTTCAAAATGGTTAATTATATATCCTATTTAGTTGTACTACAGATGTACACAAACACTTCCGTCATTTATGGACCAAATTACTTTCTAATTTTTATATAATAATTCGCAGGTAAAGCTATTTCGTTCTGCGGGAGGAGAAACTATTAAGGATGCAGTGAATAATATGATTCAAGCTATAATGACTGATGACTTAGCTAGCAAATTCAGCTTTCAAGGAATGAGAGGAAAACAGAATTTTTCAAGCTACAAGTTTTTAAATGACGCTATATATGGTAGTAGACGAAATGCTTAGCACAATGGTCAGATATTCTATATGAAATATTTTAAATCTTGAAATTTGTTAAATTGATTTACAGAAACACTCGATAAAAGGAAGGATCTTAAAGCCTCGAAACCGAAAATGAAAGAAGCAATTGAATCATCTTTAAAAAAGGCGTATGATAGAAATTTTCAAAGAACCAGGTAGAAAGTCTGAAATAAGGTTTTTTGAAATTTTGAGGTTTCATGCAATTAATAAATTGTAAAACAATTGCAGGGCTGCCAAATCAATGCCGAGTTATGGGTCAGCTGGTTCTCTCCGTACAGCCCCGAATGGACAGAATGAAGTAAATACTGATTAGCCCTCCCATTGTTTCTTTTATTGTTTCTTTTTGTGTCAATTGTGATGAAATTAATTTATTGCTAATGTGATGTAGTTTTGTCTACAATTTAAATGTGTCACCATATACTTGTCGTCAGTTTGTAATGCCAAAATTTTTAATAACTGTTACATTTCGTAAGACTTGGTTCTAACTTGTAGTCTTATGAATATTTGATTAAATCTAATTTAGTTAGTAAATTGAATTAACTGTAAATACACAACCTATTAGGGTTTTTCAAAGAACGTGATTTTTCCAGTGTGAGATAAACTTTTTATTGTTTCTATATAATATTGTACGTACTATGTATAGTACACCATACCTAAAGAATGAATTTGTTGTGTGATAAGCTGTTAATTAGGAGTGAAAGTCAATTTAATTGCGAATAAACTGATAAATTGATATGTATTACTGAAGTGAGTCATGTTTATTCATTTGTCTTTTTACGAATACTGCAAGAATTTGAAATAAATATCGTGAATAATTAGTCAACTAAATAGTTATGAATAGTCGTTAGTTCGTTGCGATCATTTCAACGATAATCGTTACTAGTTTGCCAGCGACTCGGCGGACATTTCGATGTTTATTTGACAACTATTCGTTGACGAATAGTTACCGAATAGTTTCGAATTCGTTTTGCCATGTTTCACCGATTTCACAACGATATCTCAGCAAAATGTTTCTCGGGA
>JABASD010004360.1:0-15793 GCA_019776165.1 Pogonognathellus flavescens
CCCAATGCATTAGCAACTGTTCTCGTCACCCAATGCATTAGCAACTGTTCTCGTCACCCAATGCATTAGCAACTGTTCTCGTCACCCAATGCATTAGCAATTGTTCTCGTCACCCAATGCATTAGCAACTGTTCTCGTCACCCAAAGAAATATGTTGTCACCCTCTAGACCGTGTCAAAATGTAGTATGACTGGGACAAAAAAGTCAAAACTTTAATACTTATAACCCGTTTATGCTATGCGACATTTCTTAAATGCTGATGCTTTAAGAATTCTAAAAATTACTTAACTTCTGTGATTTCCTTCCTAATCTTCTTCACTTTCTATGCTTAAAAAACACAAAATTTTCTCAATTCCTTTGATCTCCTGAACTTTCTACGCTTTAAAAGCACAAAATTTTCTCAATTACTTTAATCTCCTGAACTTTTTATGCTTTAAAAACACAAAGAAATTTCAATTCCTTTAATCTCCTGAAGTTTTTATGCTTTAAAAGCACAAAAATTTCTCAATTCCTTTCATCTCCTGAACTTTCTATGCTTTAAAAACACAAAATTTTCTCAATTCGCATAATACGGATAATTTTAGGCTTAGGCACTTATGAAATACATTTGTTTTGTGCGGGGGTGAAGAGTTATGCATTCAATCCGCATACCAGGACCCGACTGTGGGCCGAAGGCCCACAGTCTGGTCCGGGTGACGCTCGATGTTGCTTCGGGTGACGTTTGGCAGATTTTGCATGCATGGAAATTGTACCTAATTAGTACACAAACGGAGTAGTTCAGCTAACTCGGATGGACGTTTGATGCTAACGTGCACCGGAACGTAACAGTGATCATCTTTTTATTTGTCAACTGCTCGCGTTAATCTTTTTAGATTCATTTCCTTCACATCAATGAGACAAATCCAGTGAGATTTACCATGTAAACTGTATGGTTAGCCAAATTCAGGGCATTAATATTTTAACTTGGCATGTAAAAACAAATTAACATGAAAATACAATTCAAATATTGCAAGATTATATTTATGTTCGTACATCTCCCGAAAGATTAGCCGAAGCCTCCTTAAAAATGTAGCTGAAATGTAATTAGCGTTTAGCTTAGCAAAAACAGTTTAGTGTATGATGTGATTAGTTTTAGTACAAATTAAACATAAAAATCCGTATTTAGTTTGTACACTTCATTTGGCCGTTATAATAGGATCAATAACGTAAAGAATTGAAAATGATTGCTTGAACAAAATCGTTGCCAACAAAGTTTTGAGGATAGAAAGTTAGAGAGCAGCGGAGCTTAAAAAGTTATGGATTTCGAAGGACGGCTCCATTTGTTTCGGGATGCGTATCTACGTACCATGTCAATTAAGAACACTCCTACATTTTACTGAAAAGTCACTTGAGAGCACTAAAACAAAATATTTGTCAATACATTCATCAGCCGCACACCAGACGCCTAGACAGTAGACACACAAGTATCCCACTAACTGCGGCTACATTGAGACACATACCTTAATACACATACCCGCAACGCAATAATACTAAAGTAGGGACAACGAAACCATAACATTTAAGATTATGTAAGCTACACAATAAACTACAGTTGGGACATGTAAAATTAAAGTGTTTGCTTGCGACTTGAGTTCTGTCTGTCTCTATGTTGCAGGTAAAATGTAGAGATAGTCAGGCTATACTGTGAGTGGAAGTTTAGAAAACTTATTACCAAAGACCAAATGCTATGGAATATTTCATAAAGCACCTAATGGATTTAATCCCGCTAAAGCCCTAATGAAAGAGCATCTTTTATGTCATCTTTTATCATCAATATTGTACCAGTTGCTAAGTTGCTTTAATGACATCTCTCTCATGCTTTCAATGTTCTACCGAAGTACCTCAGCTGAATATCGTTTGTTTTCGTCAATAAATCAGACTCTAATACATTAAACTTAAATTGATTATGTGTAGTACTTTAACACATGTATTCTTATGTTTTACACGGTTTACTGAGCAGTAGATACTTATGAAATATTATTTTGCTTCATTTCCGTGAAAGTCATCCAAATGCTCAGGCATGGGCGGAATGTAGTATTTAACGTCTTTCCTGTCACCATTTCATAGCCAAATATTTTCTTTTTACCAATAATACACCTATAATAGTTGATTTTATATTAGAGACTTATTGGTAATTTTAAATGACAAGCAATCTGGTAAAGCGGAAAAATTGACTACTAGTACATATATGCACATTTGAATCTCTCAATAACATTTGTACAGAGAAAAATGTTTGTATAAAATTCAAAGCAGTAAAATTCAATCACAAAAGAAGAAAGAGATAAAAGTAAACAAATATTCTTCTTTATAAATAGTAATGAATGTTTATAGAAATGTTCATTTTAATGTTGGTCTGCGTATTGGGATTTAGGATTTTTTTATTTCTTATGGGTTGATGACTTCAATCAATATGTACAGGGAAAATAGTCATATCTGGAAAACTCAGCCTGAAGGAAATAAAATAGCAGTAAGTATGCAATTTACCATGCACAAGATTCAGTGAAGCTTTGCGTGTTGGGGCAAGGCAGGAACTAAAAGCAACAACGGTTGTTGAAATGTCGATGTCGCTTATACTTGGCTGATCTTAATAATAATCGATAGAATAGAATTTTCCTTCAGTGCAAATACAAACATGCTTCATAAATGTTTGCCGAAACAGTCTCAAGTCATGTAGAGTGTATACATAGTTTGACATTGTTGATTTAAGAGGCCAAGATAACTTCAACTGACAACAACAGTCTCAAATGTAATTGTGCAGCATACACATAGAACCAAAGTGCAAATCGGGAAAAAAGCGTTCGTGAATTCCACTGAAGTGGTTATAGGCCAGAGGGATTCTTTTACTTCCCATTATGCTGAACCTCTGTACCTTTAAAGACCTATATAACATAACCTACTACATAGATGACTTATAATATGTTGTGTGGGAATTTTCACATAAAAAGCAAAAGTTCACTCTGCTCCTTAATTATTTCATTCTTTATTGAACTTGTACGGGTGTGACATAGATCTTCTGCAGTCACGTTACTAAAATGAAATTCCAAGATACTCGCATGTCATCTTAAACTAAAAGGAAGTTTGAGAAAGTTGAAGAGTGCGCTTCATCTTGTGAAAAATTTGACAAGAATACCAATATCTCATAACGACTTAATTTTACGCGACCGCATGCTGATCTCTCGCTCATATTTCTGCCTCATGCGACAAGAGTCATGCAACTCAGTGTGAAAATGGTTCTTCCTCAACTTCATTTTCGTTACACTCACTGATTTCTTTCCGTTTAGTTTGGCATGACTTTTCTTCGTCCTTTCTCCAGAGTTCTGGTCCACATGCTAAATAATCTCACATACTTATCAAACGCCTAGGCCGTCTTCGTAGAGATATTCCTATAAATACCTCATTTATTGCACAATGCAGTTTTGCATGATTGTTCGCGTCTTTGAATTAAAAATGCTGTCAAGTACCAAATAAATATTTGTCCCTGTGCTAAGGCTCACTGTTCTGACAGTTTGATTCTAGTATAATTATGTTGAAGCTTTCAGCATAAAATTCAATACATTTTCTTATAATGTATAAGTAGGAGCGATAAGAGAAAGTGAGTATAATTCAGTACATTATTGACACAGAATCATTGGTGCACAATTAAGATGTTTTGTTGACTTCTGTTCTGACAAGATAAAATATTTCGCTGCTTTGCATTTTGTTTATTAGGAGCATTTCTTCTGAAACTACAATATTGCAGAAATATACCCAGTCATGTTGCTGGAAAAAACGTCGACTCCGTTTGTGACAGCTAATATCAATGAAGAAATCATGATTGTGTTGTGTTTGATATTTTTATACTCAAAGAAAAGATAGGCATATAAATTTAATATTTGCACAAAATATGAAATATTCCTCAATAGTAAAAAACTATCTTTGTAAGCTTCGACTATTTTGCAGATGACATACCAAGTAAACACCATAATTCATAAATAATATGCCATGGTTTGAAATACAGTTATATGAAGCAATAATAGGAATAGTAATATTATAGGCAACATGTATGACCATTTCAGAATATTGAATGTGAAAGTGGTTTGTTATTCCTAGACATTTTGCATTGCTATTACTACAAAATGCACATTTGGACAACAATAAAGAAGAGATCTGGGATAACAGCCACCTTAGTATATAAATAATTCAAGAATATGTGTAGTGTGTATGGATATGTAGATACTGGATGTGTGTGATAGGGATAATACATCAGCGATGTGTATCCCGAATAGCAAATCATATCTGTGTTTATTATTATAACTAGCAATAAGATGTATACCGCAGTATAAGATTCATCCATAGTACTTTGATTTATACCATGCTTTATATTTTATACAATGAAGTTTTTTGAGTGCTCCGAAGGTTGAATTGTGTGGTCTTCGAGCCCGCAAGTTGGGTACCTATACCTAACAGAATCAAGCATTGGAATATCTGTATCTGGATAAGGTGACCTTCTAACATCTTGGTAGACCCACTAAAAGCCTTGTAGGCATGCTCCGCTTATTGTTAGCCAAGCCAGAAGTAAATTCCTCAAATTCAGAATGTGTTTAGTTTAGATATTGGTTACAGGCCTGGATGACTATTGCACTATTGTCCTTCGTTTATATCCAGAAAATATTTTGCAATGTGTACGCGAATTCAGTAACACACAGGAAAAGATCTTTAAGCGAAGGGTCAAAATGAAACATCTTGAACAGGTAAAAAGTAAGAAAAAAATGCTTGTCGGGTGTTGTTTGAAAAATTGTCACTTTACATTACATCTTTCCCCATATTTTTAGCTTTCTCTTGTCACAATAATTAAGAAATACGAAACTGTAGTTGAAAAGAGCAGTAGTGATGGATTACTATGCTATTGACAAGCATTTTATTCTATGTCTAAACCAAACCATCTCTCAGGCGTATCTGCAAGAAAATCACTCTACTTCACATTTATACAATATAATTTTCGAAATGGACTAGCAAAAAATGTCTGTTAAATCTGCACTGTACTAGATCACATAAATACCTCTGCAAAGTTATACGTTGCTGTCGGGTTCATTCCAAACAATATCACAGGCAGGTACATAAAAAGTCCATGCAACTACGCAGTCTACAAGTTTTTAGCTCTCAGTCGTGACAAACATTTATACAAATAAACCACAGACGAATTGTGGTGTCATTTTGGAAAGACAAGCAAAAATATCATTTCTGTCTAATTTTTCTTACTTTGTGCTTTCTGCATGAAGACATGATGATGGTTTTAGTTCTTATCGTGAAATAGAGCTCTACATGTTTTTCTGCTGACAAACTAAATTGTCAGATAGCATAACATTTCAAGCTCACTTTCCTGAAACCTGAATTGTATTTTTGAATGCATAAACTCACATTTATAAGCACGTAGCAGGAAGATATAGGACTAGTTTAGATGGTATAGCTGGTATACGTTCTTCTATTTGCACCTCGGCATATTATAACCGAACCGACTATCTCCTTAAAGATATTTTATGACTGTAAGGCAAACCGAAATCTAGGTTCGGAGAATAAGAATAGTTTAGCTGTCTTACATAGTTCAGTTCGTGTTGCTTCAATGAAATGGATCGTGAGATTTGCAACTGTCTAAAACGAGGCGAAACTGAAACCCGATTCCATTTGATATTCCTCTGAAGAACTGTAAGACTACTACATACTCGTAAAAAATCAACATAGACTTATACTGCAACCTAAATATATACGCGAATTGAGTTCTTCTGAGAAGTTTATTTGCATGAAAATCCATATTCGTCACATTTTTACTTTATTCACACAAAACTAAGGATATTTTAATTGCTCTAGTTTCATAAACTATGTATTTGTAATTAAATAGATGAGTTGAGACTAGAAAGTGTGCTACTTGAAGAATGCTTGTAGCGTAGGCGTGTAAACAATTCTCGAAAACATAATACGCAATAACCATAAAATTGGTTTGTGCAAAATAAACTATGTACTACTATGGTTGTTTCAGCACAATCAGACGTGATGCAAAATCATATCTCATCGCGAAAATTTCTGCGAATCTCATGATTCTGTATGTGTACTTATTTACTTGCAGAGAATAACTTTAATTAATCAAATGGATCCCTATAATGCTCTACTGTACTAAACTATCCCAGAATTTTAAAAGTTCTGTTGGAAATCATATGCTACTCAACTCAATAGTAATTCGAATGAACAAGTCCACATTTTATATGTGTGGCGAAGTATATATATAGGAATAAAACAAATATTGGGTTTTATAATATTCTATTCTATACTGCCTTGTTAGGCCTTTATTGCAATGTAATGTTCTTATTTATATAACTATACCTATATTTATGCGTTACAGCGACAAAGTACACAAAGATGTTAACAGTTGTAGTAAGTTAACTGCAGTACTTTACCTAATATGATACTGAGCAAGGAGAAAACAATCAATACAATGAATATTGAAACGTGAAAAATGCTCCTCGTTAGACACTCTTTTCCCTAGGCACAATACTGTTTACTTTGCTCTCTCAACTTTACAGATCCACTCTCCTTTTGTATTTAATTACATCCTCAAAGTCTGTATTCTGCATTCTACATTGCCCAATTCCAACTACCCAGTGTATTATACGCCTAGGCCTCTTTCTCTTTTTGTTCACAACTTTCAATTTAATTTCCGCATTCGGTAGTACGGCTACATAAACTACACATCCATGTTGCTTGTACCCACCACAGAAGTACCTACAGAGTAATATGGTATACAAGGTAGCTTCATTAGTTATTCACAGAGAGTACATAACTCATGTTAGATTTTACAGCGTGCAATAACTAAAAATTAATTCCATAAACCTTGTAAGAAACTGAAAAATTCATTAGAATACACGTTAGCCTAGATATTAGACTTGGTAACCAATAAAAAAGGTGGTCTTTACTTGCTTTGGTTCATTGGTGCTTTCTCTCGATGTAGATACACTTGTGTGTATACGGGTCTATATAGTAATTACATAGTATAGTGTTCAAATGCTATAATAATAGGTTTTATTTAATATGCCACTTTTTCATACACAGATACATACATTATAAAGAAAATAACAACAGTACCCCGGGTTCCCAGGCGGTCTCTGGGTGCGACTTTACAAAGAATCTCCGTTTCAGCCGCTTTAACACGAGTACCCCTACTCCAAATTTGAATTTCGAGGGGACTTATTTCATATGGTTAGGTTAGGAAAAACCCTTAAGCTGAACCGGTGATTCTTTCTTTGTAGAGTCATCGGGTTTCACCCATACAAAAAAAGGGGCCCGAGCTGCCCGATGTTGCTTAACTTCAGTAGTTATCAGACGAGAACTGGTGTATTCAACGCGTGGTATGTCTGTTGGAACTTTCTATATTTAAATGACTTATGAATTGAATGAGAAATATAGGTACTACTATTCTCATCAGGAGGCATCTCATTATCATGCAATTGTATGAGATGCATAGATAATGAGATGCCTACAGCAAAATTGATAGTGAAAAAGTGATGCAATTGCCCACATCACATACATATTACTGCAGTAATCTGATTTAAAAATGTATCAAATTCTATTTTCAATTTGTGATATTTGATCTTTCACAATGAATTGGGAAATGACTCCATAACATTATTCGTGAAAGCGACCAAACCCCAAAGTATTAAAAACTTTATAGCAATGGTAGAAAAAGTAGTATTACGTACTGTACTGCAATATACGAATAATTCTAATGGAAATATTCATAGTTTTCTGTAGTTGCTACTTGCTAAAGTTAAAGTTAATTGCACGTAGTTGAATACTACCTATATTACTCCGAAATAAAAGATCATTAAATTTAACGAATATTTGGCTTTTGTAACTTTTAAGCCAGTAGTACTACAATTCATCCTCTCAACTCCACGATGTATAACGCTGGCATAATAATAATATATGCAGAAATGACTGTATGTGTCTGCATTCTATATTACTAAAGTAAAAGGTAACATTTCCTGAGTTCATGAACACAGAGGTTAAGTATGATTGATTATTTTTTAGGAGTACAGTAAAAGTAGAACCTTTCCTTGCTCCGGTGCTTTGCTTGTGTGAACTTATGGTATAGACGTATTCAGGCATTGGGACAAAATTAATAGCGAGTCAATTTTACAGGTATGAAACTTACTGATGAAAGAAATGGGGTAGATGGCTACCGGAGAGAGAGAGAGAGTAGTTATTTAATGATGTGGTATTAAACACACATCAAAGTAAAGTTTGTTGCTATATTATGAATTTACATAACAGTGTACCTACTGAATTGTAATGTAACGCAGATACTGTACAAGATACTTAATACGTAGTTACCAATGTACCACTTTAATACATGTACAAGTTTTTTACTTGGTATAGTATGTTCAGTTATAAGCTACTTGACAGTAACACTCGACCTTCATTTTAAACGATAGACATAATTTTATTTTAGTTCCCTTTTCATCATTTCCATGACTAATGAGACCTCTAAGCTATCACTCAGAGAATGTTCTTATCACAATGAGCCCTTAAATATGTAATACTGCAACTCGGCAGAATTCAAACTTGTGTAATCATTTTCAAACTAAATCATCATGAATTTGAAAGTATGAAGCAGTATTTTGAGTTGGCTTTGATCATGCATTCTGCTTCCGTATTTGAAAAGCAAACTTCAGATCATGATAGGATGTATAAACGTAACTTTTAATCAGTGACTAGAGTAATAAATTACAAAACATTTACGCAAAGGGTCCTATCCAAACTTAAGAGCTTGGAAAGCAAGCATTTAATTTAATCAATAACTACAAATAATTACATAGCTACTTTTAGGTAAAAATGTACAAAATACCTTGTGTATTATAATATATATGTGTTTTGACGGTAGCATTCTTATGGGTGAGATTGAGATGAATGATTTGTAAAAAACGATTAGGGCCTTTGCCCACAAACACGCTATCAGGTCTCACGAGGTTAAAATTATGTGTAAATGACAAGTTATGTATCACGTGAACATAAATACACAGACAGCATTCAATCATCGTAAAGATTCGCAGGGAAGTCATTAATTACTATTTGATTACTACATATTATGTAGTTAAGGTTAAGGTATGTTAAGTGTACGTGGTACATTCAAATGTGAGCAGGGAACTACGAATTAATTTAGCACCATGAAACCACTTTTGGCAGAAATCATAAGCACTTCTGTAGAAACTTTAAATGCAGGTTACTGAGAATTCGTTTTCTACTAACTCAAGTTGGAATAAACTTTAACATTCCAGTGAAATTCTTCTTCAAGTTTTTGAAACTGGAAAAGAACGAATAAAATTAATTTTCGTGTAGATTAAAGCATCGTCCAATGTACGTGTGTTAATTGGCAACTTTTTATACTGCTAATAATAACAGGGTTTGCAAGCAATGTTGTACTTTTTGCATACTTGCATATAATAATACAAACTAACCGTAACATGCAAACTAGTAAAGCATTTGGAAACCGTATTCTTCATCGGATCGCTAACATTTATGTGAACATCCTCAGTGTAATATACTTAACATTCTTTAGCGTATGTAGAAAGTGGAAACTACAAACTCCAGCCGCAACCATAGACCTCACACATATCAAATAACATACGCAGCTAGCTAAGCCACTCACGTTAGTGGCTTACTCGGCTTACTGACTATCTGGATGAACCAACATTAAGCCACTTGCTGAGATGCACTATGTTCTATTGCAAACTGTTTCCGCCATAATATTACGTACTTATATACTTACTTAGACTTCCCTATACTTCTCCTTCTTTACCACCATACGGATGATACACTCAACATCAATCAGCAGCTGTTTATTACCTACAGTATATAAAGTGCCTAATATTCATAATTACGTACAGATATTTTACATCATTGAATAGGGTATGATAATATATGTATATATTTTCAGTAACACTAATACATGCGTTTCGAAATTCTAATGCATAAATTGTCACTAAAAAGAAGGTACTAACTCGCTTCAGCAGCTGTCAATAATCCGGTTTATTTAGAAACATAACAAGTATATAAGAAAATACTATCTTTATACTAAATAGCAAGCTTTATATACCAATAGTAACATCAATATTTTATTCAAAAGGAATAAAATGACTTTTGCCAACTTATTCACTTTTGTTGTAGAAGCACAAAATAATATTATAGAAGTTTTAGCAGTAATTTCTTAGGTAGCTCGGTTTTATAAAATAGCATTAGCATGTCATAGGTAAAATATTATTATATTATTAACTACCTTAGTACTTGCATATACCTGAAGTTTAAGAAGTTTGATAGAAGAAATTATTAGCAACGAACAAGTTTCTTTGATAAGTAATTCATTATGATTCATTATCGGATTTTGATTGGATAATTTCATTTGACATGCTGACAAAGAAGACGTCCTTAATTGTCGAACAGTAATACGCTCTTATCTTTTCCTTCCTTTGCATACCTTGGCAGCTGCAACTCTGCCACTAACAACTAAACGAAAGTTCAAAGCATGCTTATATCGATATAGTGAGGAAGATTCATCGAAACATTTTCGCTATGTTTACAGATATATCATAATCAAAACTCATAACTTTCCTAATTAAGCTGTTTTAATTGGCTTGCAAACAAACCCAAGAGAAATACAATTAGTACACCATCGATTTCTCTCTTCCATTTCTATTTACCGAAACAATATCACAACTTACACGTACACTATGCCAGGCAAAACTAATTCTGGGTAATTCTTAAGTATCAGCTATACTAATCCTGCAGCTTATTAAACAGTTATTTTTGCACCCGAAAGAATACCTGCCTTCAGAGGAAAACTGAATATAATGTAATTTGATTCTTCCAAATACCTTATTTAAGTAATATTATATGTATTGCAAGTACCTACCACCTAAGCAGACATAAACACATCATTTGGTGTGATTATAGACAAAGGATGTTTTGTTTTAACGTATAACTTGGCATAGTAGAACGGCTGTGCAACAAATGCCGTGCATTTGTAAAGCAAACCTTCACATTTTAAAGTGACTCTTTTTAGCAAACAAAATCCCTTTTGGGACATTACCCGAATCGTAAAATTTTGATGCTTGAAGCAACAGTCAAATACCAGTTTCGAGTTACCAAGTCTACTTACTCTGTCATTTAAATACGGAACGGGTGTAGGTGAAGAATAGTTTTGAAGCATGCGATTTGTAATTATTGTAAATATTTTAACCTACAATAAACCATTCGTAGAATTCATATAGAAAAGCAGTCTCATCTCATCAATGGATACGATCTATGGCATATTGCACCTTGTGAAAACTGATGATTGTCCTTAATTTCATACTTACACCTATACATGCAATTGTTAATTAAGAATTTATATAAAACTATTTTTATATGAGAGAAAATGAAGAAATAATACTAAAAGAAGAAATAAGTGTAACTTGCAGTGAATACTAATAGTTTGTACACAGAGAAAGAGTTAGCTCACCGTCGGTTTGATTGAGAGAGTCTTCAATAGGTCCGCTAGCTGTCATGGGTCCCAATTCAAGAAGTTTTTGATTGACCTTCTTGCCTGAGGTAACATGAAATCCAGCATGATGTTCCGTTTTAGGAGTATCCCATTTCCAATCACATTTGCTTTCATCCTCGAAGCTGCAAGCAATTCCTGGGACAGGTTCAAACTGATTAGGATTGTCACAATGTTTTGGTCTGTTATTAACACTGCCTCCGCTATTATCACCGGCTACGAGACATGTGCACAATAAGAGAACTAAAAAGCCTGCATTGTTAACACTACAACCACCTACGTCCTCAGTAGACACGACAATTCGTTGGCTCCGACGGCGACCACCCTTATGGTTATACATGTCTTTTCTGTAGCTATAACCACTCTTTTTTATCACCTCTTTCATCATATCTCACTACTTTCTATTGTAAGACTCAATGTCTATATCCATACAGATTTCTATTGATACAAATCCCTTTAATGGTATACTTGACGGACTTTGCTATATGCTTCGTCTACAATATTCCAGCTGTAGTGAAACTGAACGCAAGAGCAACGTGCCTTCCTATTCATGTATTTATTTGTCATCGACGTACTTTCACTTCTGTCCTTTGTTGTCTGAACGGAATTGAAGTGATTTTCTTTAGAACATGTTACACAAAGCTTATAGAGTCTTTCAATATTTTCGAATGTCTTGGAGGAAACTGTGGACGTCAATGGCTATTTTTCTCACACAGCAATGCTCAGTTGTAGACGACACTGAGACACAGACTGACTGAGCCAACATTCAGAGAACTGGAGTAGTAAGACTCTGTGGTTGGCGTAGTACGAACTTGAATGTGATCTTTATTTTTCATCCAACCATTCGCATTCGCCTACACTCTGCTACTACTATTGTCCTTGGATCAGATCACTAACGTGCTGAGTTCTTAAAGCTTTGGCAAAATTGACGCTGCTACAAATTACAGCTCTTTGCTTCGTCTCATGCCGTCATAGCTGTTGAAATTCACAGTCACTTACAAGAGCAGCATAGCACTCTCACAGCACAGCACTCACTACGTAAGTGGCGCCTACCACCACACAACAGACAGACACTGACTCTAATTTTCTTTCATATGCAGTATGGTCTCTTACTCCCCTGATACTTCCAACGGCACACAGTAGTCGTTCGAAAAAAATTCAGCTGCTGTCGAGAAAACTAGCTTCAATCTGGAGAGTAAAATATACCGGTAGCGCTAGCAAACTTTCCATGAAAACCTGTCATTTGTTTCTGTAAATAGTACACTGCAGTATCAGAATATATGTAGTATGTAACAAGAAACTACTGAAAGTAAGTTTCCTGGTTTCTCCAGTTTTTACACTAGTTGTGGTTTATACACAACATGCAGGTAAATTCTTTCTTGGGATTTAATCAATCTGTGCTTCAATGCAATTTCAACTTTTGCATTTTGCGGTGTGTGTAATTGCAGTAAAAATCTCAGGTAGGTAGATTTCTATTGGTGTAGTAAGTACTAATTTTTAATTACGATAAGAAAGCTACGAGATTGGAAGGATTATTAAGTTACTGTTGTAATATATATATTATACGTGTATAGAGTGGATATAGTCGGCTGCTTTCGTTGGTATGCTGTAGAATAACCGGAGTGAAAGGAATGTGAGAAAGAGACTACGGAATCTGATGCTGATGATGCTCGCTGGGATCACTTCACAAGCAAACTGCACTATATGGAACGGAGACCGCGGAGCCAAGACGAAAAAGATGCGGGGATGCTGGTTGGAGGAGGGTGGGATTCGGATTTGCAGTTCAGTACTCTCATCCACAACTACTACTACTACTACATGCTTTACACAGTAGAAACGACAACTTACCCGGCAGTATAAACAGGACACAACCGAACTAAAGCAGCTCGACTTTGTATAAGGTGCACTACACACCGCGTACTATTGTGTGAATATACCAGAGCAGACCAGAGGCAGCTACATTTCAGGGTCCTACTTCCTACATGCAATGTGCGGAACAAATAATTTCCACGACTGTCAAATCGTCATTTGATACGCTACAGTAGTTCCTGAACAATGAAGATCATTTTGACTCGCATTTACAAAAACAAAAACTGAGACAAAACAAAAGGCAGCAATAAGAGCAATATGACCCATTATGACCATTATGACTGTCAATAAAACAATGCGTTCGCAGATATAGTCATTTGCATGTAACATTACACTCACCTACATCCGTATTCTATTATAATGCAATAACATTTTCAACTTTTTCTATGAATACTATTCATACCTAGACTCTCATGATGTGTACACACTCCCAGCCAGCTATGACTCTCTTGGAATATCCAAACCAACCTTGTGTTATTTATAAATTATTATTTACCACTGATGTTTTGCAGACTTTATATTATGTATTCTGTGCAGAGAAAACTTAAGATTTACGGTAAACCAAGTAAATACTTCACTACATATGTATTTACATGTTAACCTTTTTACAATACAGGCATTAAAATGCAAATTATGTTATTATTTTCTCATTGCAGAATAATCAAGTAATTTTCCTATTTCCTAACCAATTCTCTTACGTAGACAGATACACTAGTTTTAATAACTGTAATAACGCACGCACCTATAGTAAATCACTTGCCTTGGTTAATCTCTTGGTCTTTACCTTTACATGACATTTATACGAAGCTATAACAAAGGTACACACTCAAACTTATTATTTGTATTTCATTGCTTGGTATATCTATAGGCAATATTATTGTTTGGCAAAAGCGCATTAAATTAGGATATCTGCAGTTGTACTGCTAATATTCTGAAGATAATTCCTTACTGTAGTACATATCCCTCCCTAAGTCTCTTTAAGACCTTACCTAAAAGCAAATTGTATACGCTATATAGACTATACGTTCATAATCTCTATCATCCATCTCCAATTCATTCTTAATTTTTATCATTTACATCCAATTATTTATCTACACTCTACACTAGTCTTATAAGCAGCTGCTCTCTCCCTACCAATTCCAAATGATTTTCATAGTTTATTTGGAAAAGTGTCACTTGCTGATTAATTAGTATACTAAATAATAAATGAATGCAATTGATCTATCCATCCATTGAAAGAAAAACGTCTTAATGTTACCCGCTGATTGATATTAACAGTATGTACTTTACTTGAATCATAATACTAAATTTTATGTCGAGTTAGACAAATGTTTGGTTGTTTGTCACTTACGTATATAGTAACTTGCATCGTTCAATTAAATCAATTGCTTCAATTGCGCTGTTAAAAGGCACCAATTTATTCTTAAAGAACATCGGCTTGGTCACTACGGCCGATATATATATAATTGTTATGAATCTGTGTGGGAATAATTTTTTGTGATACATCACCGTAAATGCAAATTGTATCTAATATGCTTAACAAGCATTAAATTTAAAAATAAAACTGTGATGGTTTAAAGGCAACTATCTACACTCTGTATGTATTCTACGTATTTGTAGTTCTTTTATCATTTTTCATGCGTTTTACAAGAGAAGATTCATTTTGCTCTAAATAAAATATACATTTTTATTTGTTCTGTGTATACATAGAACAGAAATTTACTCTTGGTAAGGTGATGGCTACTTGCTTACTTGATAATATGAAATGAAATAATTAATAGTCATTTAATTGTCCTTATACAATATCAAGGGGCCACCATGAGACATTTGTCTATACAAGAGAGTTAAGCTCAACTTGCGACTGTGTGTATTTGTACGGTACGTGAAATGAGCACATGTCATCATTGGATGTCAAGCTTTTCACAGCCGAATTACCTGCTGCTTGAGTGTCACATTCGGGTATCCACCCCAAAATTGCCAAAATCATTCAATTAAATATTCTAAATACCTGGTAAATTGTATACTTACTCCTCAGCACACTTTTGATAAAAGATATGACAATTTAACATAAATTTTGAAGTTGATATTTACTCTATGGTTTTGAAGAAGCCTACTAGAAACCTATCCGTGTCCGTGTATTAGTCTACTTCCTTGATATAATACATAGTTGAATACAATTTGCAATTTCGCAGACGTTGTTGCAAAAGAATATCAGGTCTAGAGAGCTCGGACAGTAAAAAAGTAGTTGCATAAAATTATAAGCAACTCAATTTGAAATGCAAATGCTACAAATTACAATGCAATGTACAATCATAAATTAGT
>JABASD010004361.1:0-15788 GCA_019776165.1 Pogonognathellus flavescens
ATGTTCACTATGAAATTGACTTTCAAAATATGTATAACTCAACATTTGTCACTGTTAGCTTACCCCCAAGAATCCCACCCACAGTTTGTCTAACTTATTCGTACTAAAACCATATACTCTGTATAAAACGTCTTCGATATCTACATCAATGTTTACTTGTCAAATCTGTTTTTCAATATTAAAAGGATACGAATTAATGTGTCCCCAAAACCATATAACTTGCCCCAATAAAAAAGTATATCTGTTCTGTTCCTTCTACATATGAGCAAATATTCATCTGATAATTTTTTCATTTCTATGTATTAAATAAAAATTTCAGTAGGATAAAACAATTGAAAACAACTTAGCTGAAATATACCTTACAATTTTTATTAAGTGAAGTCAAACGGCAAGTATGTGATGGTATGGTGAAAAATACATAATATGGTAACATTAACTGTGAGATCAACGCTGTCCTCAGGGTCAGTGCTCTTGATTAGTCTATACAAACTTCTCTTTCTGCTAACGGATTCTGGAGGTGTGAAATGAACACCAAAAGTTCAACCTCTAATATTTTAGGTTCTGAGCAAAAAATCTTAACTAGGTATCATACCTGAAATTACTCCTTTTTTACAAAAATGATTGAAAGTTTACAAAAACCTTCGACAAGCATATCTCAGAAGTCTTTTTAACTGATTTTCAAAGCTACGAAGGACAATAATAAAACCACAACTTGTCCTTGAAACTTTGATGTGAAACGTTGAAGCTTGAGACCCACACATACACTCAAAAGTGAGGAAGTAAAACCTCAAAGTAATCAAACTTATGTGCTTTATTATACGCTTGAATAGCACTACTCATTGTTTTAAGCCAAAAATAAGCAATTTAATACAAACTACATACACAATTACTGGTATCACTTCCTATGAGAAATAACACTATGCATAAATTCCGAACGGGAACAGATTGTAGAACAGATTCGAGAACAATTTCTTTTCTTTTGGGTACACTTTAATAATAAGTCGTATTAAAATTACTACGATGGTATAAAAAGATATTCGTAGATTGCTGGGCATGTTTAGCTTCCTGCTTTCAACTCGTATCCTTTCTATCAGTAGGTAATAATATAACAACTGTATTGAGCAACAAACAGAACCTCTACACTTTGAAAGTAGATTATTACTCACACAACTTCCCAGCATATCTACATTTTGACATGAATGTGAATCTCTGACAATTCTATACAGAATACGTATTTATTAACAACACCGAACATGTAAATGTGCATCATTAACTATCTTTTTCCAAAATCTCTAAAAAGATTTGCACAAACGTCACACAAGATGGTCTCTACCCGTCACTAGTCGGATGGTTCTGTGTAATTAGTGTAATGCACATTGCAATCATTATAAATTACACCTTATCTCATTTAAACAAGCATTGACTTCCCTTCGAACTAAGCCCGTGCCCGTAGTAATACTACATATATTATGTGCATTTTATAATTAACTATTAGTTTTTTTATTTTTACTAAACTTTCCAAAAAACAAACAATTTGAATTTCTTTTCACCTCAGGTGGTGGTTGAGGTGAGATAGAAACATTTAGAAGGTAACTTATCCAATGAAGCACTGACGATGAAACCAAATCCAAAATCTCCCAAATGTACGCAGCTTCAGCTAATTTATAGTATTTCCAATTCTGCTCTAGAGAATTAAAACAACCATTTCTGAGTACGTACCAAGAGAAACTGTGGTACGATAGGACCGTACGTCGACCACGCCTACACAACATAACTATTAGCTTAACATAACATAAACTTAACAGGAATAATAAGACAACAGAAAGTTTCGTTCATGACAATGAGATTGCAGAATTGTTTGGGTGAGCAGTTGGAGGATGGACCAAATATATGTGCTAATGTTAACAGCTGTAAAGTAAATGTCACTATATAAATAGAAAGGAATAGGAGGAGTAAGAGCAAGGCATAGTATTACATAATAAAATAATGAAAGTAGTGAAATGCAATGCAGTTGGTATAATATCTGTAGATGGACAGAAATAGGAAAGTGTTGACGTTAGAGAAGCGGATTGATGTGACGAAAGAGGTTTTCGTAAGTAGCGTCCTCCACTCCTGCATGATTCATTATAGTGGAAAAGAAAGGCGACTTGATGGGAAGGAGCGGACTTGGACAGTAAGAATTGGTGAGGGAGAAGAGATGATGTGGAGCGGGGTTGCCTGCGGAGCAGAAGACAGAGGAGTCTGGATAATGATGTTGAAGGAAATCAGGACGTGGCTTTTTATTTAGAATAATGCTTTCATTATGCATACTCTTCTCTTCACTAATTGTACCATGCTGAGCGATAAAGAGATCAAAGCTCCAGCTCTCTGTGGAATGGAACGAAATTCACTAATTCCCCATGGATCTACCGTAATGCATTCTCCAAGCTTTAGCACCACTTACTTTCTCCAATTCTCCGTCTCCCTCTCCACTCAGACTCAAATGCACATGCAGCTCACCTCACATCCTTCCATTAACTCCTCGCTTCTACTCTCTCTCTCTGTCTCTACATACTTACTACTTACATATCTATACATAGCATATCATATCCTCAACTATACCAGAAAACTTCTTCTAAGCTGTAGCCTAGATTCTTCCTAATAATAAAAATCTCCTCCTTTCATTCTACAAAAGAACACACAACAGACATACCTGTACTTTGTAATTGTAATACAAGTTGCACTTGTTACATACTTCACATAGTTCATCAGAAACTATCAACGCCACCGCCCCTCAAAAACCACAAACAAAAGTAGGACTTTCACCTTTTCCTTTCAAATGGCATTTTCACTAACGTAAGTTTTCCACTTCACTCTTGCTGTAGGAGAAAGCTACTTTTTAGACAATATAGGACATCACGATGGTTGCAATATCTTTGAGAAATATACACCCATGCAATGATTTTACTCAAATAGACAGCAAATAAACCGGTCAAACACCGGGTGTAACGTAATATTTTTTAAAAAATAATGAAACTTAAAGCGTGTTATGGAAATATAATTATTTAATTTGCTTAATGTTTTTGTATTATTGGACTGTTTTGGACTGCTTTTTTGAAAACTTGCATAATTTTACTTGACTTAATTTCGTATGATTTACATTTGAATTGCTCACAGGCATTATATTACGAATCATTTATAAATCTGTTACATCGGAGAAATACTTGTCCAAGTACACGAAGACGATTTGAATGGGTCAAATGTCATGAAGGAGTTGACCGATTGACCCCATCTTCGAACTTAACCTTACATTGGACCTCAATAATATGTGTAGCAAATTTGAAGTCTTTAGCTCAAGCCGTTCTTGAATTATCGTGGTGAAGGACAGACGAACGGACAGCTTTTGTATTTCCATAAAACAACCTCGTTGTAATAATATAGCCTCTTGGACAGGTGAAACTCTGATGTGGATTGCTGTATCTCCTTTATGACAACTTACTTTGCGTACAACATCTGCGTAAATGCTTATGATGTTTCCACAGTCTGTGCAAATGTACGAAGACTTCTACGAAACGTGAGAAGTGCATGGAAATGTACAGGAAAGTTTACAGCGACGGAAGAAGTTTGACTAGTTTGAATTGAATCTTGTGTATTATGTTCTAATGTTGCTGAATGTTCAATCTGCAGTGTGTACTTTAGCAGGGTGGTTGATAGTGATGATGATGCTGATGTTATAGTGGTGTGGTATGTTTAAGCCCTCTTCACTACCAAAGCGTTGCAACTCTGCTTATGGACCGTGCACAAAATACGTTCGCAGTTGAGGGGGGGAGGGGGTAAGAGAAAGTGTTACGCTGGGCGTTTACAAAATGGAGGGAGGAGCCTAAAAGCGTTACACAGGGGGGAGGGGGGGTCCAAAATTTGGCAATTTTTGGTTACGTATTTTATGCACAATCCCTTATTTGGAATACCATTTCAATTAAAATATTAGACTAAAATAGAAAGATGTATGTAAAAATAATGTATGTTATGTAGCAAGCGTATGACTTTTGACTAAGGGCTTGTTTCGGATGGTGAGATTTTTTTGACTGTGGCTGTTGTTGCAAACAACAATTGTTATGTATTTACCGGCTCGATTAACCGTTCTAAATGTAACTACACATGGCAATTTAAAATGGCCATAAAATATGCTAGTAAACAGTGTAATTGTAAGTTAATGAAATTGAAATTGTATGCTTTAGATATGGTAATAATATTGTTTGTTAGAACGTTAAACACACAATTCTATTGTTTAATTCATCTTACACAGTAAGAATTTTATTCTGTAATTGTTGTTGTATAGAAGATGTATGTAGTTGGTGGGCCCATTTTATTTTATTATGACGGTTGTAAACTCTTCAGATGTTCCATGTTGTAGTCTTTTAATTCTAGAGATGCACTAGTTTACAAGATGAATTGACCTTTTAGTCAGCTAATATGGGACTTTCATGCGAAAACGATATAATTATTACTAAATGTATATGATATTGCACAACACTGTCAGTGTTCATAATTGTAAGTAATTTACAATTACAGAGAAATAATAAAGTAATATACATACACGCTAAAACTAATTGTGCTTACAAGAACTACCAAGATTAATTTTAATTATGGTCACAAGTGGCTTTATTCAAGTTCATTTCAATTCAGTATACTTATAAAGTACAACCATATTATCATCATAATAATCATAAATATCCACATTGAAATCACGGTCTAATTCATATTCATCAGCAACAATAGTTTGTATTGTAACATGCATTGCTATTTATTGAAAATATTAAGAAAATGCATTCCAAAAGTGTTTCTTCAAATCAATTAAATAATCTCATATCACTTACAATTACAACAATAGTAATTCATCTATCAAATAATTTTACATTATAGAGTCCGTTGACAAGTACGTGGTGCGACATTGGGATGCGAACAATTTTTTAATTAGGGCGATGGTTCGTAAATACGTAGTTCTAATTATAACATTAATTGTCTATCAATTAGTATATAGTTCTCGACATCCCTTTCCAGTAGATATAATTATTTCGACACAGTTCTAAAAGAAGGATGATGCAATCTGCCCAAGAAAATGAGACCATATTTTGTTCGAAATTGGCCATATACCATGACTAGTACTTAACTCACTTCCCCAGTCCCATAAGTTCATACATCTCGCATGAAATAAAAACTTAAACAAAAACAATTCATTATTTTCCTGTCAAGAGAGAAGTATCTCTCCTGAAAGTCATTCTAAAGAGCAATGTCTTCATTTTCATCAAGGTATTTTTAAGAAACAAATTGAACCATAACCGAAAAAGACATCAGAAGAATACGTGCTATATATCATTGTTATAAAAAGGAATATCCTAACATCACTATTCTTGTAGATAGGAATGCAACAAATAATTGTTCATACCTACCTAAACTTTGGAGTTTGTACAATTACATACATCTTCGTTGTTAAAATTATATTATGTCAACTTTTTATACATTTTCGTATGTATAAAAGTATTATTTCATTTCTTAAAATTCAATTGGGACGCAACAGCAATATTAAATAGGCGTTAGGAACTTCGAGTGGGTGATAAGAGGTAAATAGAGAACCATTAAGCGGCTGAACCTGTTTACATTCTTCTACACAATTCATTTAGCATTTTAGCGTTATGGCATACTTACTTATACTAATTGTAAGAAAATAAAAGCAGTAATCGTACCAGTGCAACTGCAACATACAGTCGTAATCATATTTTATAATCCATTAAGGTAACAAACATATTAAGGGTTCTAAAAACCGAATATGGTTAGTTATAGTTGAGTATGTCACTGTCAAGTACGCATTGTGTTTGTGACTATCTGTTGCAATAATTAGCATTTTAAAGTAAGGTAAGTGTTGGTACGGATTGTGCTAAAGTCTTTTAAACGTTATGGTTTGTGGCCACCGTTCCTCGATGTCGAACACCTTCCTCATTCTGAACAAATGGCACGTTTTCTTTATCATCTTCATCTGCATTTACTTGTTCGTTATTGTTTTTTGTTTCTTTAGTACTTTGCTCTTCTGTCAAATCTGAACTACTTTCTAATTCACACTTTTTTTCACTTTCAGGAGACAAAACTTCAAACTCATCTGACGTTCGTCTTTTTTCCAATTTTCCGTTGCTTTCTGATTCATCTGTTTCGTCATTTACTATAACAGGCCCGAAATTTTCTGGGTCAGCATCACCGATATCTTTTGTAGGATTGGAAATCTCGTACATTTTTTGCTTTTGCTCGCTAATTGGATCTGAAACTGAAGACAAATCTTCTTTAGTTGTCGCAAATGTTTCTTGATTAGGCAAAGCCTCAGTCCTTTGCTGTAGAAGTTGACCTCCTGAAAATTTGCAAAATAAATTCACAGTCAATTACAAATGAGGAATTCGATATTAAGCACATTAATGTAGCAAGTGCTTACATACTAATAATGATAAACTAATAAAAAACTGGGTCAAAGTATGGTTGAAAAAGTTAACACAATTATTGAAAATTGCAAATCAATATAGTATTTCCTCAGTATCTTACTTTCTTTCATTAATCGTTGTTTCGCCAGAACTCTTCTCTCTTCTAAGGTTCGAGCTTTGGTTGTGTCATATCCAACATGATAAACAATTTGTTTTGGAGTGAAAAATTTATACCAACACAAAAAGGCTATAATTGTTAAGAAGAAAAGGTTTGTTGTGATTCCAATAACAGCAGACAAAACGGGCCAGTGAAACATAACATATCTGAGACCGGTAAAGTGGGCATGTATTTTTAGGTAAGTTTGGTACAAATGGACATGTTGACTCTGAATTCGAACATAAGCCTCAGTGACAGGTCGATTCTGCAAAATAATAAAAATTGAATTAGATATGCACATAAATAAGTTCTATTCTGTGACAGAATTTCTGTACGAATTATAGTAACGTGAATTATTAACAGTGCAGTGATTGACATACCCTATCTTCTTCGAAATTGGAAAACAATTCTACGGGCACTATTTGCTTCTCTTCCGCGGATCCAGACAGGAGGAATGGAGACAAAACTAGTGTCGAAATAGAGTGGTGCAAAGATGATTTATAGGGAAGTATGGCGGCTCTGCATGATGTCTCAATTATCACATCCTCTTTATCTTTCAAATCGGCACACACCATAAACATTCCTGCGTCTTGATTTGCTTTTGACTCCGGCATTTCCAGAACCAGCACAATCTTATACGGTTGTCCCACCATCAGAAGATTCTGCTTTCTAGTTAGCGTGACATTGGCCGAAGGGTAACTGCACAAACCTTGCTCCTTCCCACAGGACCTTTATTTATAAGAGAACAAATTTTTAGCACTATAAATTATCGTTACATTTTTATAAATACCATCTTAAAAAAGATATAAATCTCACGTGAACTGCAGATGAACAGGACGAGAATGTGAAATAGCGGGCATGTAGGAGTAATAAAACGTGGCATATAGAAATATTGACATCCAAAGAATAGCAGTAACTGTCATAAGAACAAGAATAGCTTTGTATAAGGTTTCTTGAGCTGTCAAAACAAAGGCTGTAGTTTTATCTCTGTAGGATGGAAGTCCCAATAATCGTCCTATCAGATATCCAGGCATTTTAACGTCTTTTTAACAGGGCACGTCTGGAAATAAAAATTAACTTGTAGAGTTACTTTTACTATAGTATGTACATTTTTCCTCGCAAAATAAAATTAGAAAATAGCAATTAAGTTAAAAAATAATGATAGTAGATTGCATTTTAACTTACTTTAGAAGAGCAAGCCAATAAATATTTCGTTGACACACAAGCACGAGAAAATTGTTCAGATCACAAGATCTTGCAAAACTGCAAACAGGATGGAAAGAAGATAGTGACCAAAACCTTCACCTTTAAATCACAGTCTGCAATAAATAAAATTGAATGAACGAACCGTGAATGCAAATCCCCATTTTATCTTTTTTAAACAGATTAAAGCATGGAGCGACTGAGACACTTTCACCTTTGTACTTAATGTACTGTACTGTTCATGAAATTGGCTTGCAAAATAATTAGTCACTCCTATCACTACCACTATACATTAATTTACCAACATTAAACTAACAACTTGGCTGGTAAGCAACTATCTATACTTAACCTAACAGTAATTACTATTATACTCATACTGCAATACTCATTGGTGACTGGATCCCATTACAAACCAATTGAGACGAGTTACGCATAAAGTTTTCCTGCCTGTTGCAATCATTACCAACTTCTAATTATATAAATGTCAAAGGTTCCTTCAGGCAGCTTGCAGTAGAGTTAAATCTTCATGCACTTTTCACTTATATAGTATATGGGAACTAGATAATGAATGTATACAAATGGACGTAATATGATTGAAATGGCTTATAGATAGATAATTAGATAAAAAACTATTCCCACTCTTATCTTATTAACTATCAAAACTACGCATTGTTAATTGTACCATCGATCATGTGTAAAGTTTCAGCTTAAGTTATATAACTACAACTACAACCCTGTCCGTGGGTATCTTTATTTATAAATAATCTTCTCCTTCTGGCATTACAAACTTGTCAGTTTATAAATGTTTCAAATACGTACATGTATGTAATGTACGTATATTTTATGTACATAGGTGATTGATTAATAGTACTGTACCTATACGTGAATCGGCTTTTCTTTTCTTGTATATAAAATCGTACTTAATGTCATGTCGCTACGATATCTAAGCTAAGGAATGCTGCTAATATTGAGCTTTTGCCATAGTCTAGTCTGAGTGAGACATTTCAGAGCAATAATAAACACTGCACAGCACATACCTCTACTCTACAATTATTACACAATCTTAAGCAACATCAAACTGTTAATAATTATTATTTGTAAGTGATGGTTATTCCCACAATGAAATGAAGAGCCCTGTTAGAAACTTTCATGTAGATATTTGTTCTACTGACGTAGTCATGAACTTGTGTTTTACGCAGGGTCAAGGTACTGTATATAAGTGTACCACAGTCTTATAATTATTTAATATAAACAATGCTGAATGATTATAGAAATGACTTTACAATAATTTTTTCTTTGTGTTAAAACCTTTACAAACCATTTTTATAGTTAATTTGCTCATTGCTTATTCATCGGGCTTTTAGTTTCACCATCACAAATAAAAATAAGTGACTAACTACGTTATACTGAATGCTTCAAACTATTTTTAACTATTGGTCATGTTTAAAGTTATAAAAGTAAATGAGCTAAGCAAAAACTCTTTGGTTTAAGTTGTAAGACCACAGCCATCAGTGTAAACACCTTTAAATTAATAATAATTAAATTAACATAATGAAAAATAAAACTCACCAAAACAGCTGAGAGCAATGTCCAAAACTTCAAGTTCACTTTTCACTTTTCCTCAGTCACACTTCTTCTGTTGAATGTTCTTCATATTATATTTTAGTAAATATTTCCTGAAAATCATTCTTGAAATCTTCCTTCATCTACTGCAAATACCAAAATTACCAACAATATTAACAACACATTTAACAACAGATAAAACCCGTAATTTATTTTGAAAAATATTTAAAACAAATAAAGAAAAACTTACTTTAACCTTGGTGCACAGAGTGCATCGCAGTTGTTTTAAGAACAATAATAGCTTGTCGAGGTTTCCAATGGTCAATTAACAGTTGAGTTAGTTCAGTAGTGGCAGTAAGTTAGTACAGTTAAAGTAAGAGTAGGTTGAATGTGTATTATTATTATGATTATCCAACTATCAATTACATTTTGGTAGAGATCAGGAGCGAGTGTTGTGGTTTGTGTTGGATGAATTGAGCGTAGATTGCCTACACTTGCGTCACGTCATGAAGAATGTGCAGCTGATGAAGTCACGTGACGGTGGCTGAAGAAGGGGTTACTTTGTAAACGAAATGTACAAAGGTGGGGTAATGTTTCGGAATCATTCCTTCCTTTGGTCGATTTTTCAATCATGTCAGCCACGCAAGGCAGTCTTTGGTTGGAAGGGCCACCGGGTGGACAACACTCATCGTGTCTGTGTTTCTGTTTCTGTTAGTTGCATTACCTTTGCCAGTGCCACTACTCAAGTCAACACTTTCCCTTTCTGCATTTATGTCTTTCTCTCCTGTTTTGTTACATTTACGGAGATCATAAACAAATCAACATTATTACCCATGTTTTGTGGGAATTGTGGGTGGGATGGATGGAAACACTCCGGAGAGGAATCAATAGGGTCAAGTAACTAATAAAAACATAATCAAGGTTGACTTCCAGTTCGTGCGTCTCTACCAAATGACCAATAAACTGTCCGTGAGTTCACACGAACATCAACAACTTCAAAAATACAACTTCCGTTTGGTCCGTTAATCTTAGTCTTCTTCTGGATCTGGAGGTGCCTGGTTATTTTGGCTCTGTATAACAGTGGATGGATTCACCAGTAAAAATATTCCATCCACGAGTATATCATAAACATACATGAAACCCGGATGAAGAAGGTTAGAACAGAACTTAGAATTATTGTTGTGTCATTCATGGTGTGACAGATTTTTTTGCATAAATGTCAAAACGTCCGTCAAATAACGCCGAAATTGTTTAAATGCTTTCAATGTTCATGTTTGGATTGTACAATATGTACAACAAGTCCCTCATATTTTATAACTTCAATTTAACTAGCTAGACTGAACTGTGAACTCATAAATCACAATTTAAAAATTTACACAGCAAAAAATGTGTGTTTGCGGTGAAACTAGAAATAATTTATTAACAGCAACATTTATGTCAATTTCAATTAGATGACATCTTGTCTTGTGCTTTTGTGTCTTTAGTCTTTGCATATGCAATTTCGTTCTGTCAAATCTGCTTATGTTTATGATGTCATTTTATAGCCATTAGTTGTGGAGTGAAAACAGTGCATGTGTCGAGTTAACATTTTTACACATTTGTAATTGAAAATTAAATTGTTGTCATTTTTTTGGATTTTGGGTGTCGCAGCTCGGTGCTTCGAACAGTTTACATGATATGACAATGTATATTTTGTTATTTTAAGGTTGAAGCAGAAAAAATAAACAACAACGGGATGTTTGGACGACTATCTGATGTCCTCTAATTGGGTGATCTTCGGATGTCAACGTTTCACATAAGTGATTGGATGTTTGATTTCTACAAAGCCATACCCTTCAGGAGAAAATTGCAGTTGATTGTTTTGATGCAGTTACTTTAGATTGAAATCATAACGTTTATAAGAAGAAAGTGTCACGTATCCGTGTTTGTGTGTTTATGTGAAGTTCGTTGTTACGTGTTGTGAAAAGATACATTTCAATTCAACATTGTTTAAAATACAAGTTGTTGAATATAAAAGTTGGAAAATATGTTTGAATTCGCCAGTTGGCAATGTGTCGCCTAAATAATTAGTGAAAATGTCATTAACTCGAAACTGGTCAACTTTGGGAGTAAGAATGTAATGCAACTGAGAAAGGTGTCAAAGAATGGTGTTTTTGTCGTGATAAGTTGGTCAGGTCAGTTGGTGTGTGACAGTGGGTACCACTGTACCACCACGTCCATCACCAGGCATGGGGGATGCCGAGAAGCGCCTCAAGGAGCTGGAAAGCATATTCCTCAATGGACCACAACGGTCGCAAGCTTTTAGTATTGAAACTCTTCTGGATATCCTGCTCATTTTGTACGATGAGTGTCAAAACTCATCTTTGCGTCGCGAGAAAACTGTCTCCGATTTTATCCAGTTTGGTAAGTAATGAATAAAAAAATTGATATTTTAACATTATTATTTTTGTGCCATGTCATTGTCAATGTCACTTTATGTCAAAGGTTAATATAAACTGGCTTAGAATAAGTTTTTGCGAAAACCCTATATATAAACAACATCCATGTTTTATGTACTGGTTTAGGTACTTATGTGTTTTCATTTAAAACTTTTCGTAGCCTTTAGCGTGTATTTTTATTACTTATATTTACTTTATCTTGAATTTAATTTTCAACATCATCAGTTTAATATTAGACATAGTTCGTTTCGAATTGAAAAAAGGTCATTTTCATTCACTCTTACTCTTACATGGGTTGTGACGTTTCGTTGCAACGTTACAATTTCATTATTTCATTATGTGTTAGTGTTAGTGTCAAAATTATATGGGATGCGTGAATGATTACAATGCAATATATTTTGTTAGTGCAAAACCAGTACAGTACATAGTATAGGTATAGTATTAATTATTAAAATTAATTTCATTCATAACCTAAAAACAAAAGGTGTATTTTATTTCTTTTCCCTTTTTATATTTTATGCACGCACTGGGCAGGGGCAGTGTACAATTCCTAGCATTTTGATGAATGAACACGCATGGAATGTCTGTTTCACTGGAATTGACACAATAGAATAGATTTACAGATTCGGACTAGAATTTATTTAATTCCATTCATTGAATGACAATTCATCCGAATTGAGTCTGCCTTCTGCGAAATAACGAATTAGCATAATAATATCATAATACGCACACACAGTGTACATACCATCCTCACAACTTTTGTCAAAAGGATGATTGTGTTTCGGTAATGGTGCAATAAAGATTCATGTGTATGTGTGGCAGATGGTTTTGGTCTATCTGTACTTGACAAGATATGTCATGTCTACTGCTCTAGCTTTCAGTTTACAGACATGACATATAAGTAAGAGAGTTTCTTGACTTCCTTTTAGCTTTAATGTCTCTAGTTTCGTACAGAGTACATGCCATATGTATTGAAATTTGAAATTGGTTCACTCAGTCTTCGGCAAACATTATGTAGGTAAGCTAGCTTTTAAGAAGGCAATAATGTTGCACTCGTGGTACATTTACTCTTTACATTCACTTACTAGTTCAATATTATAATTTTGCCAGTCCTCAATGCAGTGCCTTACTGCCTTCCTTTCATTTAATAATACTCATCCAACTTGTCTCTCCTGGTCATGGGCCAACTTATTACCATTACCATCCATTGAGTATTCACAGCGAAGCAGCATCTTCCACTTGACTACAATACGGTAGTCAAGTATTCTTCTTCTTCTTCTTCAGTAGCTTCTTGTTAGTTAGATTGCATGCTAAACCTGATTCTTCAGAATCTAAAGCCTCAGCCACAACACACACTATACAGGAATGTTTAGCAGGGTAGAAATATTTTTAAAAATTTCAAATTGAACAGTCGGTAGAGGATTACATTTTTCAGCAAATATAATTTTCTCTCACACGTTAAGATCATTTTTTTCTGATACCTCATTTTTTTAAATATAAAATTCCTTAAGATGTATGCATATACAAAGTTGAATTAATATCATATTTAGTTTGCAAATTGATAAAAGGGAAGCACTTAGTAGTTTGAAAGATTAGGCAAAAAAGTAATTATAAAGCGCTTGATGTTGTTTCTTGAATATAATTATTTTTAGATTTCTTTACAGTTGCAATCCTTCGCAAATATTTGTACACATGAGCTTTTGTCTTGTTTGTTTGTTAATTCTTGTGGCTGAACACAAATTAGTAAAATTTCTATTGTTCACTTTTATAGACAAACGGAAAGATTGTTTAGCTTTACATGTAATTTGACCCGTTATAAAGTGCATGCTCATGAATACCAATTTCCTCAGTCAGTGAGTGTAGGTACAATAAACAATAAAATATCTAAACAAATTTACGAGGAAATGCATTAACTTGTTTGTATTATTATTATTGCACACAAGTATCGTAGTTTGTAGTTAAGCGTTTACTACTAACTACTAGACTACCTAATGCTATTAGTTATTATGTATATCATCTTCTGAGAGAGTAAGATTCACGATTGAATGTGAGTGAATGAATCTGAATTTTTGGGTTGGGCTTTGATACAGGTAGTGTAATTTCTCGCCTAGTTGTTTTTATGCACATCTGCTACTCTTGATTTTGGTTTGCCTTTGTGTTGTTAAGATGAGCTTCTTTAGTGAGTGAGCAAAAGAAAATTGAGTTGAAAACTAGATCTTGCTGTACATGGTTGTTATAGGGCAATGCATTTGACTAGATTTATTTTGTATCACCAAACACACGGTGCACCCTAAGGATGATTGTGACCCGACCTAGCCATGCCATGATTTAATGGCTGTAATATGTACAATACACCTAGGAATGAACCAGTCTTTGCGAACGGACAACTTAGCTGTTAATCACAGACAGCGAGGCTGTTTGTTTGCCCAAGGCACTATAGATGTTTTATATGAAACGTATCAATTTGCACACATGTAATCTGCGATACACACGCAATTTCTTAATGTTGACATTGTTGTGCTTCAGCTTTAGTTAAAAGTTGTGTGTACGTACATTGTTCTACAACTAAACAACACATGCGTTGAAAACGTTCTTTTACTGCATCTGCAACTTGCTAAGAATTTTTTATGACGTGCTATGCTATATAGAAAATATGCAAAAATTCGTTTAGTTGTGTAGTGTTCTTATCGTCTGCACTCTGCAGACGTTAAATATGTACGTGATTTGCTTGGGTATCTAATAGGTATGTTATTTACATGTCGTGGTAAAATATTTTAAGCTAAAACAGATCAAAATTTTATGATGATACATTTATGACATTTTATTTTATAGTTGTAGCCCACGGTACACTACCCTGTTATGTTATGTTAGTACAAAGAGAGAATTGACTTGTTTGTTGGTGTCACATTACACTACATGCAACGGTACACGTACGGTGTTTGAAATTGGATTCTGTATAAGAATTTAACGCCTTTACTGTACTGTAAGGATGATAAAATAGACACGCAAAATGATTTCTGATTTGATTACAATGAATGTATTATGTGTGTACAAAGAAATCGAATACCTACCCTAGGCAAGTGTTATGTTAACGTTGTTGCAAGCTTGAGTAGTTTCATCTTGTAAGTTTTTTAATTTTGAATATTAAAACGTAAATAAATATAACATGGAGACTACATGGTCATGTTATGAATATAAGTTCAAATATAGTGAATGAGTAGGCGAGATTTGAAGTGAATCAGGCTCTGTGTTCTCTATATGGCAGGATTATGTTTTTGTGTTGTCGTCGTTGCTCATAATATGTGACGGTGAATGTTATTATGGGGATTATGCATTGGTTACGAGTTCACGCAACGTTAAGTACTGTGCTATAATATATTTTAGCTATACTACATACACACACACACATACTGTTGTTGTACTGCAATGTATATGTAAGTATTTATGTATGCCTAGTAGATTTTACATTTAACTAGCTACATTCGCGGCCTGTCCTTTCATTTCATCTTTCATAAATCTGCGATAAAGATTTTTAGTTTGGTAGTACTAGTGTAGGGCTTGTATGTAGTAGTATTAGTGGTACATGTTCTGCAGATATACATGAACAACACAGACATGTGCTATTGCACCTTACAGATGCATACAACAATACAGATACACCATGATCAAAAATATATTCACACAAATATACATTTACTTACTTGCAATCATTGTGTGTAGCAGTGTATCTATAATATCTTGTTTTTAGTCTATTCATATTGTATGTATAGCTTATTGTTAGCTTGGGTAATAATATTATATTATGGAATAGTATAATACAGAAAATACAAATGGTCCACTTATACATGGATATTGGGTGGATAAGGTACGGTTTATTATTATAAATGTAATATTATATTGAATACTTTTGCATTTTGCATGGTTGCAATTGCAAAAAAACTAGGGGATCGAATGCAAAAGAGCGGAGGTCTGCTCTCCCTCATT
>JABASD010004362.1:0-15780 GCA_019776165.1 Pogonognathellus flavescens
GCTGAACTTGTAACTATATCTATGTATTGTTTTTAAATCTGTGTCTAGCCCGGAATGCCTGTACTCGCACCTTCAGGCGGAACATGGGGTCGAGGTCAAGACCAAGTACCGATTAATACTAGTATTCAAAGTAGTAATTTACCGACAACTCCCAAACAATTTATTCCTCCCCGTTTCAATCGATTCAACGGGTGTGAACCGTCGAATGCATTAAAAACATGTGGAGGTTTGGATCGTGATCAACAACAAGAACCAACTGATGCCAGTAGTGACAGTTTTTCAACACCACATTCTTCTAAACGAACAATCGCTCCTCGTTTAGAACGTTTCCTAGAGCTTGCTAAGAAGAATGGTTGCCGGCCTAATGTCAACATTCCGAACCAACAATCCATGTCTGTAGTACCGAATCCGGTTAATGAGCAAAATATGCATCCTTCTCTGGCGAATTTCATTTCAGGAAATTCTAATGCAACATTTAATGGAGAGAATCCTCACTCTTTGGGTGGTGAAATAAATGCAATTGATGTTCGAGAGACTGTCAAGGACTTTATCGACGGTTTACAAGAACGTAAAAAGAATGGGAAGTTAAACGAATCAGTATTCTGGATAAGGAGTCATTTCAAAGGCAAAATCCTAATTAATCTACCTTACTGTGACTTCGTTGTTCTTGTTAGCCATATCAGGATGTATTAATTTATCGCATTTTTATTTCGTACACACAGGAGACAACATTTATATTTTCATAGAAGAATTATCCAGGCAAATCTGTTGCAAGTCTGATGAATTTCATCAAAATGAGGCTGGAGCTTTGGTTCGATTGCTGTTAAAGTATGAATTTGTCAACTTGGATGCCATCATCAAAGCTATGGTGAAAGGCTTCGTCAAAGATCTCCCCGATATCTTGATCCATGAACCGAAGGTACCTAACAAATACTGTGCCACGATTAAATTTAGCAATAAAATTGGAAGGCTGAAATTATTGATGTGTAATTTAAATTGCAGGCAATCGTTAATGTGGCTACATATCTTAGTGAAATTTTTTTCGAGGAAGATAATACCGGTTGGAAAATTCAACTAGTAAGTTCTTTGGTATTCAGTACAAACCACACATCGATCGGGATGCGCCTTATCCAAACTATCGAGGAATTTATCCGTATGAGGCAAGAGTGCAAGAAAAACATTGCTTCAAACACTACAATGACTTTCAATGAAATTCTGCTTAAATAAGGCTTCAGTTTGTGTTTGTGTCTACAACCAAGCCAAGATGCTACTAATAACCTCAGTTTGGTGTGATGAATTGAAAAGTGGAGAAGAGAATTGATATTGAAATCACATGTAGGCTTTTGTTCAGGAATAAAAGACAGCAGATCAGCAAGGAATGCATTGAGGCATGGCGAAAATTTTATTTTCATAATATATATTATCAATATGCACCTAAACAAACCTAAGCATAATCAGATTCATATTGTTTAAGTAGGAGCTTACTTATGGTAAGCGTTATAAGTAGCTTTCACAAAAAATAAAATAGTTTCCGTCATAATTGTATCAGTTAGCACGGTTTTTATACAAGAGTCTGATCTGGCCTAAATTATTTTTGATTGTGGAATTCTTAAGATTGCAAAAGGTCATAAGGACATCAAAATATAGCCCAAGCGCAAACGAACAATCATTTGGAGAATACACGAACGTTATTTGCTCAATGCGTAGCTTTCATTATGTACTTTTTTGTTAATCCGCTTGTGGTAGCTGTGATTGTGACGCGTCTTGAGTTAATGATGGTCTCGTGGGCTTTTCGACGGTTTTCTGCAATGACATGCGTGATCTAAATCAGAAAAAAACCATTACAATAATTTCCCAGCAAAAAAGATTTTTCTAAGAATATCTTCAAATTGTCTATAACTATATACCGCACCTTATCTGTCCAGCTAACAAAGGATTTATAGCATATAACCAGTCTTGTACATCTTTATCTTGAGGTGGCTGTAAAGTGTAAGTCCTTTCCTTTGTCAACACGCTGAAAGCATAAAGGCAGTTGTCGATATTCAGAACAAGTTAACAGTTAAAACATTGCAGGATTCATAATATGAGTTCATTATACAAATAGAAACTTACGTGAATAGACCAGACAGTGGACCCTCAGCATCCGGATCATAGACTACTTGTGAGTTTGCCAGATTTATCACATTTCTCTCAACAGGATCTTTCTCATCCCTAAATAAGAATACATACGGGCGACGAACAACCTATATATAGGAAATTAGATTTGTATATAAACTCATCCATTAAATTATCATAAATTTGAATTTTCATGATCTATGTCATTATAGGAATGAAGAGGTTTATAAGTTACAATCCATCGCCGTCTCCAAACGCCCCTCCGGTCATCACTAACATGAAGATAACCCCTTCGAGAAATTACAGGACTAATACGAATCTCTTCTATCTCAGGAATGTACATGTAAAAGTCCTTCGTTGGAGACGAAGGGCTTGTTCTGCTTGCATTGATTGTTGGGGTCGGCTGCAACAACATATTGGGTAACAATGATCCAGTAAGAATTAACGAGCGGGGGCGTTCGTTAGAATTTTGAGGCAGATTTCTGAAAACGGCAAGACTAAGAATAATTTTATGGTTTTGGTGAATGATTCAATAATCCAACGTTTTTCAAATGCAATAAATTAGTTAAAAGCGTACTCAGTTGAAGGAGATGGTGTCATGGACTGTTGTCCAACAATCGAATTCTCTTTTCCTTCCCCTCCAGTAGGAGACACCAGATTTAAGAGTAAATCGGGTTCCTAAGTTAAAAAGTATAAAAGTAGGCGTTTGTACTCTCTTTAAGAAAGATTTAGTTTTTTGTATTTGTGGAGGACGTTTTGTCTTTGTCTCCCTAAAGCTTACATTGTGAAAAGAAACTTTTCCTTGTAAAAGTCGCACAAACTTCAGTAACAAATCTCGCTCTCGTTGAGTGAGAGGAGTGTCTGTGTCACTTGATGTTGAAGTTTTAGGTTGAAGAGCTGCAGTGTTACGTCCCCTGCCTTCTTTGGCAGCCAAATTACACACCTCCTACAAAGGAGAGAGTTATTTTTTATCAAAGCTCTTAGCAATTGGCAAAAAAGATACTAGAGGAAAATACAATTTTTCTCTTTTTACTTTTTCTTCTTTGCTTGTGCAAGAACTTCTTATCATTGTTACAGCGCTTCCGTTTATACCATGCCCCAACACGTCTGTAGCAGGTCCGAGGGCATCCCTGAGTAAAAGGGCGTGTCGTACTTTCTCAACTTCCTCCAGGCGACGAATTTTTTCCAACTCCCATTGATGGTCAAAGATCAGCGAATCTCCTCTAGGACGCCAACCGCTCAAGTTTTCTTCCCCTCTTACGTAAGCCGAGCTTGTATCCAACACACGACGAATTCTACGTGAGTTACGATGAGTCCCTGTGGCGATTCAATTAAAGTTTCATAAATATGTTCCAACTTTGTCTCTACTAGAAAGTTTAAGGAGAGTTAATCATTTATCAGATAAAACATACCGATATCATTTGCGCGTTTCAAGACTAGGTCATATAATCCAGTTAGTCGATTGGCATCTGCCGGATTCTTACTTTGAGACGAAAAGAATTGTTTTAAAGATCGTGCTCCAGATCTTCCATGAATTATAATGCATAAATCCTTTGTGACAATAGCAGGTTGACCACAAGACTCCAACTGATGTTAAAAATAAACAAGAATTAAGTAAATCCCAGATAAATCCTCAAAGAGAGACGAACGAAACCAACACAGAAAGAACACAAAAGTCATACACGTTTTCAAAGTTTATAATGAGTCTGTTGACGTCATGTTTTCATTATGATGCTGGACTTACGTCGAGATAAGCAGAAATAGTCAAGAAAACATGTTCTCCAGAAGGTGTTGATCTATTCAACAACGGAGAGTTGTGCAAGCTTGAATCCCATGCCCCTTCGAATCGAAATAATGATCTGTCTTCGCCCAAGCATTCCAGATACTCCCCTGGGAACAGTCCTAAACTTAATACATTTTCATCTTCTTCTTCGTCATCGAAGTGACTTCTCTCGGCATTCGACTCCGGTGTTGTTCGTATACGACCTAGATGTACATAAAGGTAATTTTGTTATCTTGTGTGCATATCTGCGTCATAAAATTATTATCTGGTTTGACGCAATTCATGTCTTGTGCTGTACAACATGAGTGTCATTTAATTTACACGTATCGTGTCCTGCATGAGGTACAACACGAGTTTGAAATATGGTGAAAAAGAGCTACATAAAAAGGACTTGACAAGCTGAGCAAATACTCACCGACCAAAACCTCTCGGACGTCTCTCCATTTGACATCTTCATCCGTTTCATGGACTATAGTAACCCGAATCCTGCGCTGTATTCCTTGGTGCAGAATAAATATTCCACGACATGGCAAATGATCACCATGGTTCACAACACACGGCACGTACTCTCCATTAGGAGCCAACTCGCATATTTCAAACCAAACGAGTAGCTCCAGCTTCTTTGCAACGTGGGATGAAGAGAGTGAAGAAGCTGGAGAAAGCATTGCAGCTGCAGTATTCGTGGCCGCTAGGGGAAAGCGAGTGGATCTTACTGGAGCAGAAATTGGTATAGGCGGAAGCTGCTGCAATCGACGAGGAGGATTTCTGTATGACGGTGGACTGCTCAAACAATAAAGTTAGTGTAAAGAACTTACCCTAATCTTCCCAACTTTTTTCTCATACGGTTTTATGGCAAAGTTGTACATTCCATTACCAAATAATTACATTAGGATGGAGACTACACTACATATCTAATGTGTATTTTTTACTCTTAAAAATAACTTACCAATTAGTGATTTCTTGCTTCGAGTCTTTGTGGAGAGGATGTTGCTGATAATGTCCAAAGATTTCAAACATCACTGGTTGAGACTTGAGGTATTCGATAAATGAGGATGTCACCGTAACTGTTATCTGTGTAATAAAGCAAGAAATTACTTATGTACAATTAGATACTGTACAAAGATTAAAAGTAGCAAAAAAGTAATGAAATCACGAAACCTACATTTTGATTATAAGAAAAATTTATTGGAATCCCTTTTCCTGGATTTTTTATCGGTTCTGTGGAAAACGTTTCGTCAGTGTGATGCAGAAACCTAAAGAATCATAAATTACATATTCCCCTTTGTAACATTTCTTTCCCAATGTTAATTTATTGTACTTTCACCGGTGCTTTCACATAATGGTGGAAAGTTAGGAAAGAGAATTGAAAGCATTTTCACCGTTCGTGAAAGCGATAAGGAAAATGCGCAAAATTTGCGAAGTACTTTTTAACTTACTTGAACTGAACGAATACATCCGAATATTCTTGTTCAACCCCGCTGGCTTTTCCAACAATGATTCTGAAATTGAAGTCCTTTCCTATTTGAAGATGGTAGAGGTTTTCCTGCTGCAAAGTGAGTAATTCATTATTCTCTTTGTTGCCCGCTTGAGATTGTTCGATTTGATTGTCATATTCCACCTCGGTGTCTTCGAAATGAATCCTCGCACTTTGTTTGACGACCAAACCCGAATTGATGGCATCTGGAAATTCTTCGCCTGAAGTACTAGCTTGGATGATAATATTCAAAAAGCCTTTAACATCCCCATGCTCATTGACAATGGGAACTTGATTGTGATGCAGGGACACGGGGTAAATAAGATTAGACAAATATATGTAAGATCGGCCAATGAGACGAAACCATGGAAAACGATCGTAAAACGGGTCGCAGTTAGTGTTCGGGTTGGCAGACGAATATTGCGATGAAACCGTCGGAGAAGTTGGAGAAATCTCATCTGCAGAATTTTGGTACATCTCCCTCATCAGCTCCAATCGATGTCTAATTGCAATTCATTAGTGGGTTTAACAACTTTGTCATTTGTAATTGATCATGCAATGCAAACACATCCACGAAAATCAGCAATTAAGTAATTGTGCACGCATACTCAGAAACTACACGATTACCAACGATTGCTATTTTGAATATTCTAAAAGCAGTATCACTGTGTAGCATAATAACCTGAGCCAATTAAAACTATAAGCATCCTCTTGTCCAACTTGCTGCTCTGCATCATCTCCACCATTAATCATCATCATCATGCCTTCCCGCATCAGCTCGACTCGGTGTCTACAATTACAAACAATAGTCAAGTTTTAAATTGGCTATTGACACTGAGCATTCTGTACTTGCGAGAGAAAGAAAACCGATTGACATTTAAATAGAAACAGATGTACGAACGAATTGTAGACACCAAATCAAAGCTTGAAGCAGAGAGATTGGTAAAGTTAAGAACAGTTTTTTAAGTGAAGACATAGATTTATGTATACAGTATATGGAGATCAAAGCTTAGAAAGTATTGCAATTTACAAGATTATAATGAATTCTACACACATATTTTACTATGTAGTGTAATAATGAGTAATGATCATAACAAGAAAGCTTGTTACGGTATGATCATCATATAATTTTAATAATTATCTTCAGGAGGATCGGAACATTTATGCCTGTGCCTTATGTATGTGTTATTAATGTGTTCCTTCGTACTGTAATTATTGCAGGAATGTTATAGTTTGCAGTTAAGATTTTTATAAAATCTTATGTAGGTCCTACTATTAGTACTCGTACTTGAGATAAGTATTATCTTGTAGTTTGTATGCCTTATGAATTTCTGGAGCTACCCGGTATGTTTTAACTACCTACATAGGTAGAATGTTGATAATAATAAGGTATATTGTGTGATTGAGTAATATTCGTGTTTGTTAAGATGATATTTTTGTTGTAGTGTGAGATCATAGACGTTCGCTATGATAAAAGATGTAATGACCCACGTTCGATATTGGGTGTATTACATTTTGAGAAAATAGTTGTATCTTTCTAAAATGGCTATGAATGTGCTAGACTATAGGCTCTATATCTGCAGCACTATGAAAGGTATAAGATTACTTGTACTTGTGTGCTAAGAATTTTAAAGGACAATACATGTAACGGAACACAACAGAACGGAATACAACAAAACGAACAAATACGAAAGCGAAGTATATGGTACAGTACAATACAAACCTAATTTGATCAGTATAATTCACTGACTATGGAATGCAAAGAAATGAAATATTTACCGTAGTTTCTCCAGAGTCCAATAATGCACCGCTCCGTTTTTCATATCCTGAACTTCAACTGCCACTAAAGTTTTGCACAAACCTATGGAAGATGGTTCATCTTCAGGGTAACAACCATTCATTAAAGATGTAGAAAATTCTATTGGCAAAGGCGAATATAACGTATCGGTCAGTAAAGTGAATTGGAATTGAACCTGTCGGGGAAAAGAAATTCATCATTGTACCTATTCGACTAAAGTAGTTGTCACAAATAATTTAACAGCGCAGAAGAAAAAAGGTTGAGGTTGAGTGTAAGGCTTGATGGGATGTCAATGAACGTTGTATAAACATCGACAGGATTCACATGGAATTGTTAACTCACCTTCTTTTTTAATTCAACAGAAATTGCATTGGCTTCTTTTAGAAAAACTGCATTGCCCCACAAATCGTCCCTTAATGAAGTAAAACGATGAGACTTCCACTTTCTAAATGTTTTAAGAGCTAAGTTGTACTCAGCCTCGGTCCAGTTGGCTACTTCCACTACAGGGTTCACTGCAATATAAATGCATGCAGAGTTTAGTGAACCAAGCTGTCACTTCATTCAATTAGGAACCACGGAACTAGGACATGAGATAATGGATATAATATTAAGGGTAACGTCATTACAACCGAAAATGTTATCCTCGTCATCATGCTCCATAAACGAACTTTGGAATAGTTTGGAATCCTCCATCGTACTTGACCCCGTTATAGAGCTGTACATGGACATCGTCATTGACTGTTCTTCCACTTGCTTTTGTAGTGCATCGATACGAGCTTCGTAGGACTAAATTTAAAAAAATACATATTATGAATTCGATATTTATTTTCTAAAAAAATCATACCTATGTAAAAATGTGATCAATCTGAAGAGCTAAATCAATAGTACCTTTCGTTGTTGTTCAAATGCATTATCAGCTTCCTGTTTTTCCTTTCTGAATTGTTCCTCCAATGTCATCAATCGCTTTTCCATCTCTACTTTCAAGTCGATTCCTATTTAAAGTAAACATCTCGATTCACATCATTTCTCACTTAACTTCCCGGATTCAATGATGAAGCAAATATATATTGTGTTTTTAATTGCCTTGTTTCTCAAGCAGCTCGATTTGAGCATAGTTCCAATCAGAATTATGAATTCCTTCCTCCGAATTCCCTTCTGCGTCATCCTGAGGTCTCCGCCCGACGCAAACCGGTTGGCTTGGGTTGTTAAATCGAAAAACATGATTCTTTCCAAGGATAACCCTTGAACCCGAAAATAATTCGATAGCCTCTGTAATTTGTCTTCCATTGACATAACACAATGCTCCTTCGGATGGAATGAGACGGACTACGTTTTCATTGTTTTCAAAAAAGCAGTGCTGGTCTTGAATGAATGATCCATAGAGTTGTATATCCTAAAAATAAAAATAAAATCCAATCATCTTCTTGTATAAAAGCAATTTCCATTAGTTGAGTGTAGGTAGGTATAGTTAATATTTGTATTGCTAATATTTGCCAAACCTGAGCCACATCTGAATCCGCAGAACCCACGCGTGTAATTCCGTCTTTGATGTAATACAGCAAACACTCAGACATAAATGGATCTTCATTCAAGTTTACTAAATGTGGTGTCTTTTTAGGACTAAATACTCCGACAGTACACCCGTCTTCTTTCACAGCTACTCCCATTTCTGCAAACACTGCTTCACGTTGCAACCGAATTTGCTCCGTCCGTTTTAGCTTGTCTTCCCATGTCTCGTTTAATTCTAAAAAATTTCATGAATATGCATTAGTTCCAAGATAACTTGCATACATCTTATTCTAACTTCTTGATGATAAATTAGCAGGTGGAAATGTAAATGGAAATTACCAGCAATAAGTTTTTCGTTAGCATGCAGCTGATCCACAGCTTCTTCAGCAAGACTACTTGTGCTATTCATTCCTCTTCTGGGCGGCCCACCTGCCACTGAAACTGTGACAGGAGCATTATGGTTTGCAGTTCTCTCTGCTTCTACATTTCCTGTGCTCAATTCCCCGTTTTCAGTTATCATCATACTTTCCTCAGCAGCAACCAAAATTCCTTCTTGCTTAAGAAGTTCCTTGAGTCTCCGTATTTCATCCTTCAACTCCCTAATAAGCTTAGCATTCGCATCTTCATTCACTACTGCTTTGCACACTATTTGCTTAGCACGATCTGCGTATCTGCATATAATAAAGAAATTTAGGTCGTCCGAAGAATAGTTCTTCCGTTACTTAACGTACCTACAATTAAAGTTGGAACTGCCTCTGTTTCGACAAGTACAATTACCTCAAAGTAGATAAAGTCTCTTCATAATTTATATCGGCAGGACTAATAGCAGCAATCATAGCAGTCTTAGAATTCCCACCAAGACTTTCTCTTAACAACCATGTTAGCACTGAATCACGATATGGAATGAATTCTGTTTTCTTTTTTGAAGACTTTTTTGAAGCCTGCATCATAATACACAGAAATAGGTCACAGAATGAATAAGAAGTGACGCTACACGTTTCAGTTAGCACATAAATATTACTATGCATAGATATTTAGGTACATATACTATTATGCAACAAATACTAGGAATGAAATCTGTGAAAGACTTAGAAAGAAATGTAATTCATGACTCACAGAGCATTCAGCTAGCGCTGAAATGACTTTTCCTAGAGTTGTCAAGCTTTTATTGATATTTGCACCCTCTTTTAAGCGTGTCCCTTTGGCACCAGTTGAGTCAGCTCTCTCAGACCCTGCTAAATCCACCAATGATATTTTTGAAACCTGTAAACACAATTACAGCATTTTATTTACCATTCCTTCGATATTCGTCATATAGATGGGTGTGTAAGTAAAGAGTTATATCATTGTCAGTATACAAAGGATGTAAAACATCACAACATAATTATTGACTGCGTAGTATGAAGATGCATAGCATTACCTTTTCGGCTGTTAAATTAGTCATCACATCATATCGTTTTTGTGTGAAAATGATAGTGAAAACTGCATGAGATCTGGAACTAGTTTCGTTCATATTTGTAGCTGCTACTGTTCTGGCTTTGTTTCCTTCATCCATGAGATCATGAACGTCTTTATAAGAAGTCACCGCTAATTTGCTTAAGTCCTCTACGTACGGACCAAGCAAAGGGTGCTCACGAACCTTTAAGTTGCCCTTATTTTGAGGGTTGAGAAGATCACGAACACGTTCACAATATATTTCCATATAACTTACCTAAACACAATAATTTGTCATTAACCACACTGAAGATGACATTTCATAAAGAACTTCATTAATTTTTCCTGTAAAAAGCCTTACTTCAACTGAAAATTGCAATCCGCCATCATCCTCGTAAATTTTCTTAAACAAGTCTTGACATATTTGTGGAATGATTCCTTCCTGCCCTTCTTCTTGCTTCCCCATCATTGTATAGGATTTTCCGGCTCCCGTTTGGCCGTAAGCGAATATGCAAACATTGTAGCCTAAGAAAATCCAATAAATTTTATACACTAGGTATGTTTGTCTATCCATTTATCTTTTAGTGCCTAGCCTACCGCAAAAGTAGAACTATTGACACAGTGTATCTATAGTTTTAATGCTCGAGGTATTTTATGTGTTATGTGTATTCATGATTCATGATACATATCCCATTATAATACATATAGACAACGTTTATAATACAGGATCACATATATTTACGGTAAAGCATTAAATTTGCAACATTCTTGAATATATTTGCGGAAGGAGACATTTTTTGTTTTATTTCTTTGCTTGAAGCACTTCTGTGCTTATCGGGGAAAAATCATTTGAAATCGTGAATGTGACATGATTCTAAATGTACCATCATCGCTTTGAAATATTAAAAAGACCTTGAATTCCTCTTCTCTTTCATCTCTACCAAATACGTCATTGGAGAAATTCCCTTAGGGAAAAATTGACATCTCTCTGTCATACTTGATTTACACAGCATGTACTTTTGCAAGCAAGCTGCAACTGTTGCATTTTATCTGGAAATAGAAAGAACATCTTTCTCTTTCGTTGTATTTGTTGTATGTAAGAAGTTTCTCCGCGTGTACACACAGAGAGAGAAAATTCTATACATAATAAATACGAAAGTGAAAGATAAGTTTCTCTATGTACATAATTCTGTAGCAGTAAGTCGTCCTTCAGGGAGCATTAACGGCGCCCACATGACTAACATTGTTTCATGAACTTTCGTGTCAAAAATCAATACCTTCGAAAGCATGTAGAAGCATTTCTTCTCCTATGTCTCGGTAGACTTGAATTTGAGAAGCAAATTTTGGATCCGAGGGCTGCAACACAATCAAGTGAATACTAATTACCGTCACGATCAGATAGTTAATTATCTACACTAGAACAACTCTCATATACAAAAAGCTACAGAACTTTTACGTAGAATTTGCAGTACGGCCAAAAACTACAATGTTCTATTCTTACATGCCAAATCTGTGATGCATATCAATGTGCAAAAAACTACAAACTCAACGTACGTAATGCATACTAATGCACAAGTGTAATAAAAAAATCATCTCAAATTGCAAAAACTATGATAATATTAGATTAGGAGTTGCACGTAACGATTTATATACTCCAAGCGTGTAATAGTAAGAAAATTGCAAAAGTGAACATTCCTTCCGTCAGTAATCGTTTGAGATTCAAATATTTTATTATTACCTAAACGCAATATGTACTACCAACTCCTGAAACAGTTTTATTGGCATTCCACAGTGGTTTAGACAAGTATGGAATAGCTTTGTGGATGCAATGACATGAAAGAGACCATGAATAATTTGATAATTTAAAAAATTCGGGAAAAAATATCGACCATGCTAAACATTCAGTCAGGTACACTTGAAAACGTATTATACATACTACATCCGGTAGCACTAGTCGTAGTGTAGATAGAATTGAACTAAATCCTTTATGCATAACATTTCGACATCTGCAAAGTATGCCTAAAGAAAGTAGCATTGAAGTGCAACATACTTTCCTTTACATCCAGCTTATTCCGCAAACACAAAAATTGCATTGGCTTCTGCCGTATTACAATAATGTGTAAATTTATATCTCTACTTTACCATTGTACTTTTTATTGCTATTTCACAGAGATATGCGTATGCAAGTAGAAATATACCTAAGGAGAAAGCTCTATGACATGAAAGACATATAAATGCTACCATTTAAACTAAAATAAATCTTCATTTGTATTTATTGCATGTGTATTGCAAAAATTGAGACAAATGATATTTCCCTGTCGTTTTAATTAGCTTTCGTCTCCAAATTGCAATTTGTAGTTTATATAGTGAGACAAATTTACCTTACTCACTTCTATGTAAGCGAATACTACCTTGAGCCTTAATTATATTACCAGTGTGTCACAATTGTTTATGATGTCTTACACAAAATCAATAATATTGAAATCCGCCTTGTCAGCAGCACGTGAACGTAATAATTCTAAAGGGTGCAACTGCCTGAATAATTGCATATCATGCATGAGTGAATTCATCTGGTTCTACACGAAATGAACCGAGTTGGAGACCAGATTTATATGCAGGCTAATTCATAATTGCGAATCTCCATTAACAATGAAATTATTACGCGTCGCTAGTAGTCTGTGTATGTAAAAGCACACGCAAAGGGCGTTTTCTCTCATTGAATGCAATAATGTACATTGATTTGACTTTCGGATTGGCTCCTGTCTATACATCTCTGTACTCGGCTTTATTTTATATACACACAGGTTGTATAGGCAGGCAGTGATTTAGGTGCAAGAAAGCCAGAATCAATCAAGCTATGCAGCAAGGTGCCATTGCGTTACATCTTCTAAAGCAAAGCTACTAAAACATTTGCAAAACTTACGTCTGTGTGACTCCAGTATGAATAATCGAAATTGAAACTTTTCACTGAGTCTTTGGAATTTGCTGACATTTTGGGATTCGTAATAACTGCAAAAATACAAACAAACACATTAAATAGTACTTGACATAAGACATGGATTCCAACGAGTTACCTGTTTAAAATTATATTACAAAAAAATTAGTACAAAGAAGAAATGAGTAGGGTACTTACATGTCGAGCAATCTTCCATATCAATAATACAATTGGAATCATTAGTGATTTCACGGTTATTAAAGGGACGAACTCTAACTGCTACCTTTACAGACGACATTTCGAATTCTTAATAAATCTCTAGAGTATTGACTTGTTCTATATGATACTGTATTATTACTTAACACGTACTCCTACAATCTACTAAGATGAATATTATAAAGGTGAAGATTATGTAAGCGAATTCTAGGAAGTATTATGAAATGGGATATCCGTCTTGAATGACACTGTAAATATATTAACACCAATTTATAATGATTTAGCTGAGTTGTGTTCCTAATAAGAGAATTAATGAACAACTGTTCCTACTGTATTGTCACTCCCAGTTAAGAGTTTCAAGCGCAGAATCATTTGACTGTCACAAGCAAGAGCTGGAGAGGATAGGAGAGGATAGGCAGTGGCAGTGTCAATGGGTAGCCGTAGCCATCCAGGCCAAAACCTTTACAGCCACGTCTAAGCTGAACGAAACAGAAATTCTGCCTGCATCAACTTCGGAATCTAACGAAACGCACCGAAAACCGACTCATACATAGATATCGATTATTTTACACTCTCTCCCTGTGTTTTGCATTAACTCGGTTTTCGGATTGTGCTTTGTGTATGTGTAGGGAAGTGAAGTGTAAGTTGTGTAAGACTACTCTGTACAACTACTGCTACTCTACTGCGTCTTGGAAACCAGCAACCAGCATGTACTTACATTCATACTTAACATACAAACGAAACGAACGAACTGTTTTTCGGGATTTCGGCTCCTATGTACGTACAACTCAACGTCATCCAGAACACGGGGTGGTCGTTCGCCCAGTTCTTGTCGGTTCTCTTGGTAAGTGTCTTAGAAAGGTTAGTCACTCCCGATTGCGAATTGTAGAGGAAGTAAATGTACATGAACGAGGAAAAAGGAACAGCAGGAGTAGACAGTCGGAAAGATACTCAGGCAACTCAAGCACGCAACTCGGCTCAAAACTTCTTCTGGTGATGGTAACAAGTGCAGAGTGAGGATTGCGGAGTTGACGTCACCTTCCGGGGAACATGAGATGGAAATATGACCGTTCTTCGTTTTATGAGCTTCGCATTTGTAAATAAGAGTCACCACTCTCTTGCCCTGGTGTTTGTCAATGCATTTTCCAACTCTAAATACTTCAGTATTTACTTTACATAAAACTTTGAGTCTTTACTCTTGCCTGAAGAGTTGCTTCGTATTTATTTTCTTATGGATTACAGATTGAAAGAAAACCGACTATATGTAGTTTGAATCTGAGAAAACATCTGACGAATCACTTGTCAAAATTATGCAATTTCATTTTCCGGAAAAGGTATTCATGTTTAGTATAAAAGAAGACAAGAAACTTGGATCTCGTTTTATGCAGATGCAGCCTGCATGTTTCATTCGTAAAAATTTAAATGAATCCATTTAAACATAGACAATTAGGTAACCCCTGTTACCAGTTATTTTCACATGTCAAGCGTCCTGTCGTAAAATCTATCTAGGAGTAAAGTGCATCTACTTTATTACAAAATCATGAGAAATGTAGCATAGCAATTGTTATAGGCTCTTAAACAAGATTGAAAAATATTTATTGCCTTAAGGGAGAAAAATAAATTCATTTTGTGTAAACAGAAAAACATGGACCTATAGAATAAAAAGATTACTTTGCTTGCATGAGAAGTATTTTGTCTATATTATTTCTGCGTAATTTCTATGCAGGTTTTATTACCGTTGCAGTTGCAAGGAGTACAAAAATGTGGATTTATATTTTTGGTCTAACACTCAATGCTCCAGTAATAGTATCAGGATTAATAGCAGTTAGAGTCACAACAAGGCGCAAGTACAAGGAGTTTCAGGTACATTATTATGCGCATTAAGCCTAGTATCATCGGCAGACATGGAATCATGGTAGTGCATGGCACGTTTTGAGATTGGCAGAAAGTAAGTGGAAACGACAAAACTATATTTATTTTTTATGAGCACTTATAATTGATTATTGTCCCAAACTGAATGGTACCTGACGACAGAGAGATATTAACGCTGTTTATGACGTAGTAAGCTTAGTTAGTCACACTCTGTAAAGCAACCTTCACTTGTCTTTGTCTCTATCCAATTTCTCCTGTCTCAATGATCCAATTACCTGCGTCAGACAACAAGTGTATCGCACCGCACTAGCCAATAAACAAAAGCTTATACAGATAACCTTCCGTGTACATTCAATTAGTTTTAAGCGCATGGAGATTTTTACAAGTACAATTATGGGATTATTAAAACAACTATTTTACTTGTGAAAATAGCAAAGACTGTTCACTACACTTATAGCTGACACCTTCAAACGTAAATACATGACCTAAAGGATATAGGCTATTATTTTCATACTATATATACATGGATATTGATATGATTCTTTAAGGCTGGGCTTATAGGTAGCAGGTGGGGCATTTCGGTCCATACACTTCCTATGTATTCTTGCCAATTCTGCGATTCCATTTTCAGGCCACAGTTTTCG
>JABASD010004363.1:0-15775 GCA_019776165.1 Pogonognathellus flavescens
CCGACCGCGGCAATACACGAGGTATTGAAGGCTTAACCTCAAGCCGCATTAGGCGAGGCTGTATGCGTCCATGCCACGGAGGCACGGACAATATGTTTTATGTTGGTACGTATATGCTTTCAAAACACATTTCATTTTATGGTTGGTTTTTATTTCTGAGCAAGGGTGTACCCAGGATTTGACTTTTGGGGACATAGCGTATAAAATTGAATTTTAGTTGTACAGCATGCCCCACACTCAGAAACATCTTTCTACGCCCACCACCACGATAACAACGAGTAGCTTTTATAAGGGATGAAGATGAATATAACAATAACAATTTTATAATCTAACATTATGTATTGTGTCATGCTTAGCAATTACCAAAGAAAGAAGAAAAGCTTTGGGTAAAGCATCCATTGGGGGAAAATTTGATCTTGTGGATCATAACGGCAAGGCTTGCAAAAGTGAAGACTTCGCTGGAAAATGGCTGCTGATTTATTTTGGATTCACACATTGTCCAGATATTTGCCCCGAAGAAATGGAAAAAATGGCTGCTGTTACAAATATAATTGGTACGTGCTAAAGATGACAGAATCGGGATCGGGATTTTAGGTTAATTTGTGAATTAGTATGCACTGTTGATGCTATTTTTTGACATAATAGGTTCGGACTCTTCCAGGGATCAAATTCAGCCTCTATTTATAACTGTGGATCCAGAAAGAGACAGTGTCGAAGCTGTTGCCAAGTATGTCAAAGAATTCTCTCCAAAAATAATAGGACTTACTGGAACTATTGAACAAATAAGTCAAGCTTGTAAGGCTTATCGAGTTTACTTCAGTGCTGGACCGAAAGATCAGGAAGATGATTATATTGTAAGAACATTATAGATTTTGCAAGTATCTTGCACACTACCTATATCATTATAATATAATGCATATTATTATGTAATGCTAACAATAAGTACGGTGCAACTTCAAAAGAATGTAATTTATGAGTAATTTCCTGTTTTCTATTTTAGGTGGATCATACAATCATTATATATTTGGTTGACCCGGATGGAGCATTTGTGGACTATTACGGACAAACAAAATCTGCCAACGAAATAGTTGACAATGTTGCACTTACAATGGAAAAATTCAAATCGATGAAAGCTAAATGGCTTTAATTAAGCTGAAACAAAAACCATATTTTATAAAGTAAATGCATATTACCTATATAGTCAACCCTTTGTTCAGTTCACTAATAAAGTCAGTATTGATGTTTCTTATATCGTTTTCTCTTGATAATTATCATGTTAAGGATTTCATATAATTTTTTGCTTTGTGCTTGAGGTGGCCTGTTCAATAAAAGTTCAATTCAATTCAATTCAATTCAGGATGTGAAGTACAATGCAATGTAATATTATAGGCCATAAAATATTATGCTTGTTTTTGTTTGTATGTCTTCCACATGTAAATACATAAACTGTATAGCTATATATTTTTATTCTAATTTTGATTTGTTTGTCTTCTTGCTGAAAGACATCTCAAATCTCAATACGTACAATTCTTTGAGTATTTTCCTATCAACTAATCCACTTAAAGTCTAATTAATGAATCAGACAATTATTTTACCGTTGTTTCTGTCTCAGATAAGATATATTATTTTTGACCACGGATGACGGATCGATACATAGTTTAGGCAGAGTTCCTTGATCGTTTGGCGACCACCATGAAGGAACTCCGGTTACCGGTTTATACAATGGATAAAACTGAGGATGAATTATTTTATAGATGAATTGTCTTGTGCTTATGTATATACATAGTCCATATTATACGGCATGTGGCATGGTAGATATTAGATATTATTGCCAATTTGTGTAAATACGCGAAATAGCATGAAATGCATGTGTGAAATAAAATACGGTACCTAAAATGCCTATGAGATTGCTACTTCATCTTCATTTAATGAAGTAAATGGTTCAATTCAATTCATATAAAACAAAGCCGGCAGAGTGCTTTTTGGAATCTCATGTGATTTCACCTTTTCCATTCTGTGACGTCTGGGAGAGTGTGAATACTGTCACACAATTCAAGTTGGTTGTTATATCGGTAGGAGACGAGACGGTTTCCACCAACCAATTCCAATGCATGCAATATAATGCAATGAGCAGCATTTGAGGTTGAGTTCTTCCTGCCTTCACGTCACACCGCACAGACAGAATAGGCAATACATTACATAGTGCTTGATATATCCATAGCTCATTCGGTATTTGCACTGCACGGTGCTCGGCAGCATCTGGAAGAGGAATCATACCATACCCGAAAGTCCCGATCCTAAAATCCGTATACTTTCAATTCGGCTTATTTCGGCTTCAGTAACTCACCTCCTCTAAAAGGTAAGACAACCTTCTTTCTCTAAAATTCGAGTAGTGAACAAAGCCAAGCCCACTAATTTTAACTATTGTAAAGTTGGGCTGACTGCAATTATATATTTAACAGATTTTAAGCGGATGCCAATACCAATAGTAAAAAGTGTATAAGATATACCAACCGTCCTACATATTGTTCACTAAGAACAAATACTTTAAAACTTGATATAACCTATATCTATCTATAATTAACTCTGTTCTTTTTGTGGTTGTGCCCTACAGATTGTTTTAAGTGAAGACGATTTACCTTCTCCAACTTTGTCTTTTCGTCCGTTTACTAAAATTAATGATGGCTCTTTTTCGTGCGGTCGTCACCAAAGCTTGCACTTTGCCCACACAGGCACAGGTCAGTCAGTCGATTTTATTTTTATTTTTCCCGATGTATTTTTATTATTTTGTATGTAGTAATTTTAAAACATTTTTCATTCAACTTATACAGAATTTTTTAGTAGTTTGTTTTGTTGTAAAGGTGTAATTATAAGGTGTAAAGGAGATGCATAAATGGCGAATATTTCGTTGTGATTTTTGATTTTTAATTTGTAAACCCAATTATTAGTTTAGTACTATTATTCAGTATTCACTATAGGATTGATTTTGAGAAAGTGATAATTTATAGGTTATTTTAAAGAATTAAAAAAGATCTAGATTTTAATGAATGGACTAATGACTAATAGAAATAATAATGCCTAAAATGTGACGAAGTTGAAAAAGTATATTTTTGATTTTAATTGTCGGCATATCGGAATGAGATTTTTGCGAATGAATAAAAATTCATTGGCGAAACCTTCATTCATATTCATGTGCACATTGTGCACTCACAAATTGTTAAGTGCAACCTTGATTGGCGTATGTCTATATTATAGTCTGTGTGTTTAAATTCTATCAATCACAGCACAATATGTATGGTATAGGTATCGGTATATCTCTGTACCACTAGCCACTAATTGTCACTTGCTTGTGGAAAAATAGGACAAAAATTTCACAACTATTGTCGTACGAGGAAATCGAAACTCAATTAATTAATTAACTATGGCGCTATTGACGTAATATGCCATAAAATGATTAAGCGTAAGAGGAAGTTAGTTAGGAAGACAAGGAATGTGCAATAATTATGGTGTAGGATTGGACTTAAGACAGTTCTGACTGAGGTCTGTTTGTTATGTTATGTATGCATGGATATAGAAACAGTTTTAATTTAATGGTGTATTCAGTCTGTGACTTCCTCTTTTGTTATATATTTTAAAACAGATGTACTAAACAAAACAAGAGGCGAATCATCGTTTTCTGTACATGTGTTTTACAACAATGTGTTTTATTGATATTCACAGCACAAGCAATTGTCTCGATAAAATATTGTACAAGTTACCTGTATTTAATATTTGCTTTTTCATTGAATGAGTTATCATTTTTTATTACATTATAACAGCCATAAGGCTTAGTTTCGAGCAAGGTCAAAGTTGATTTTTTAGCAAAGCTTTCCTTTCGAAAGCTCATATTTAATCTTGAAAGCATGTTATGTTATCTCTTGCGTGCGTAAAGAATTTTCGTTCACTTTATAAACTTTATAATGTGTAATAAAATTCGGCCAAAGGTTGAACTTTTATCTATATGTGGTTGTCGGCTGTCTGCTGTGCTAGTACACTGTACTACATTGATAACATTGACAATGATTTTGAGTTGTATGAATCACAACTGTACCATCGTATATTTTATTCGTTTAGAATTACAGCATGTAAATCAGTTAAAAGTTTCAACCAGATGCATCCACACTTGCAGTTAAACAATACATTATGTAAAAAATATTTCACAAACTTTAGGACACAGTGGGATATAGTGGAAATCACAGCTTTAACTAAAGCAGGTTTACTACTCTCGCTAAAATATTATTTGCAAGTACTAATTATTTACACGTGGTGTGTCGCACAATTTCACTGCTAATCCAAGTCTCAAATTCAGAGACGTCACTTACTTTAAAGATTTAAGCCGAGATAATCTTATACCTACTTTGCTATTTTGCATCTTGCATCTGCTTAATAAAAAAGGTGAAGTGAAGGTTAAATGCACAAATTATGATAATGATCCTTCCATACTTCCATCCATCGATAAAATTGCACGCATGTATCAGTTTCTGGTTGTGTAAACGGGATTAATAGTAGGTTTGAATCGTGCACATGTCAAAAATATGGCTGTCTGTATGGTATGATTAGGATCATACGAGTGGTAATGAATTAAAAACCTATTTGTCAGCTAAATCATCGCAGTGTCACAAATAGATGAGAATGTAGGCTAAATTTCTGCTCATGTTTTGTCTGTATTCCTCCTGCTCTACATATAGCACGTGCGGTGCAATGTCGTTTTATGCATCATATTATCGTTATTCACATGCACATTGATGAATTGAAACGTGTTGATCACAACACATAATTTGTTAGAATCAGATATTTTATGTGAAAAGATGAATTTCACCAGTTACAAGTTCTAAAGAGAAAAGCCACAATTATTAGTAAAATTAAATTATTAAATATTCTCTTGTTATTTTTCAGAAATTCAACCAAGTAGTGACTGTTGTTGGTGTCCGATATGAAAGCACAAATTTAAAAGAGGTATTGGCCAAAAAAATTCCAATTGAGCAAGATAACGTCAAAAATTTCCGCAAAGAACATGGCAATACAAAAATTGGAGAAGTCACTGTGGACATGGTAAGATTTAAACTAAACAACTGTATTTCGTTATGGCCAAAGACTGTGTTTATTTATAAAAAAAGACTTGAGTGTACGTCATAATATATTTATATGAATCTTTTTCGTATGAATGTATAGGCTTATGGTGGAATGCGAGGAATTAAAGGTTTGGTCTGTGAAACATCTGTTTTGGACTCCGACGAAGGCATCAGATTCCGTGGCTATTCAATTCCAGAATGTCAAAAGTTACTTCCGAAAGGTCCTGGTGGAAGTGAACCTCTCCCAGAAGGTCTTTTCTGGCTTTTGGCAACTGGTGATGTTCCAACAGATGCTCAGGTACTCATTAAAATTAAAATAAAATAAAATGGTTTATAATGTGATGATAGCTGCTAGACATTTGGATTTCTGTTCTAATGAAACATAAAATAATGTAATGTGTTAATTATTATTTTTACAGGTGAAAGCAATCTCACGGGAATGGGCTGACAGGGCAGCACTTCCCCCACACGTAGTAACGATGTTAAACAACTTCCCTTCCAATCTTCATCCCATGTCTCAGTTTTGTGCTGCTATCGCTGCCCTTAATTCAGAAAGCAAATTCGCGAAAGCGTATGCCGGTGGTGTCCACAAGACAAAGTATTGGGAATTCGTGTACGAAGATGCAATGGATCTAATTGCCAAGCTTACTCCTGTAGCTGCTACAATCTATCGTAATTTGTACAAGGATGCTACTCCAATCGGAGCTATTGCAACAGACAAAGATTGGAGTGAGAATTTTGCAAATATGTTAGGCTACACCGAACCTCAGTTCATTGAATTAATGAGACTTTATCTAACTATTCACAGGTACATACTGTAGATGTTGCTTATTTTTTAAATATTTTTTATCAAGATAAGTCTTTACTTACATATTTTAACTTAATCTTATAACAGTGATCACGAAGGAGGAAATGTAAGCGCTCATGCAACTCATTTGGTTGGATCCGCATTGTCAGATCCCTATTTGAGTTTTTGTGGAGGAATGTGCGGTTTAGCCGGTCCATTGCACGGTCTTGCTAACCAAGAAGTGAGTTATATGTGAAACATGATTTCATTCATATCGTATTTTTATATTCCAAGTAAATATATATCTCACTAGTTTTCCCTTGCTGTAATGGTGTATTTTGTTTGCAGGTATTAGTTTTTCTGACGAAGGTTGTTAAAGAAATTGGTTTAACTCCTACCGAAGATCAGCTGAAGACCTTTACCTTGAAGGAATTGAAGGAAGGACGTGTCGTGCCCGGTTACGGTCATGCGGTTTTGAGAAAAACCGATCCTCGGTACACATGTCAAAGAGAATTCGCGCTAAAGCATCTGCCTAATGATCCCATGTTTAAGGTGAATATATGGTCTTCAAATATTAATTGATTTAAATTCAAAAAGAAGTATGATAAGAAAACTCCAGGCGTAAAGCGAAAACTAATAACACTTTTTGTAAATCTTTAGCTCGTGGCTCAGATTTACAAAACTATACCTCCAATTCTTTTGGACACCGGCAAAATCAAGAACCCATGGCCTAATGTAGATGCTCATTCAGGAGTTTTGTTGCAGGTTTGTTCACATTCTCTTTACAATAATGTTTTTTAACAAGTTATTTTTGTGATTATATGTAGCTTAACGCTTATCAATCTGACCTTTGTTTTAGTACTATGGAATGAAAGAGATGAACTATTACACCGTGTTGTTCGGAGTATCCAGGGCACTTGGAGTCATGGCATCTTTGATCTGGGATAGAGCTTTAGGACTCCCACTTGAACGACCAAAGTCTATGTCTACACCGGGTCTCATGAAATTAGTAGGCAAGAAATAAATTAGAGTCAAGCAATAAGTAATATACCAAATAAATAGCCCAACATAAAAAAGTAAAATGAATACGGGAAATGAGAACAAGAAAATAATATGTTATATCATCCAATAACTCAAACAAGAAATTGTACACCACACATTGTATTAAATCCTACAAATATCAAATCACTATTTATCTCGACTTCCGAATATTTTAATTTCTACAAAATCTAACCTGAAAAAATTCAGTCAAAACTCAATTAGGGAAAAATTAACCTTATTGAAACTGGAAGACCGGAAGACCTAAAAGAGATTGCGCCGCTTCTTTGTGAAACTCTTTTTAACTATTATCTGACTTAAAACAAAGTTATACGTTTATTTATTTGTGCTTCAATCTTGCCACTTTACGGGCATTTAATTTTGAGTTCCAATTCTTTATAAAATACAACAACAAAAGCTGTGTCGCTGCAAGTACAAATCGGCATTAATAATCAAAGGTCGAATACTTGAAAGTTGAAACCCACATAATTGAAAGGCCGTTCCTGTGTAGGTTATAATTACATAATAAGTAGATACCGGTTATCAGATGATGTAGAGGTACCTGTATAATTATTTAAGTAGTGCATAGTGCTGTGATGTAGCACTTGTATACACAAAAGTACTTACAATGTTACAATACATGAATACAACCTATATTATATGATGTGTGGAATAATGGCGAGTTGGTAGAAACAGAAAGATATAAAAAGTATATGGAAGGAACTACAATAATCTGTTTAGTAAAAAGTAATTCTTAGTCTGCGGCAGTACTCAGAGAAACAAATATTTAATGAAGTCGTAAAAGTAATTGAGCGAGTGTTGTACTGTACTGTAATAGTAGCAACACAAAAGTATGTGATTAGTATTGTTGTGTGCATTAGCAAACTTGTCGTATTGCACGTGTATTTGCAGCCATATCTCACTAGTAATTCAATCCCAACCCAACACTACTCAAGCCTTTGCACTATTTCGTCCGTTAGTTCAATCCAGAGTGAATTTTATTTGTTAAAACTTGTGTTGGCCACTTTAATTATAAATTATTGGCATTATTTTACTTACTATATGTATGTCACACCAACTTCTGAGATGATTCAAGTATTAATATCTTCGTATTCGCAAAATCAATAAAATGATTTATAAACTGAATACAGTATAAAAAGCATATGTATCATGTACAAATTCATTTCCATAAACCTCACATAACATTGCGATAAACATGACAAAACGGCATCTTTTTGTAGTTATATCTGTGATCTGATATCTAATTCCAGGTTGCTATTTTACGTGAATCTATTGTACACGCACTGACGACTGAAATTACAGGTGTACAAACCTTATGTTCTCTTTTACTTTGCTTAAAAGCTGTAAATAACTTATAGAGGTTTCCCCACGTCGTACCTTTAATGCATGGCAGTATTTGCCGCAAGCAAAGCATATTGTGGCATCAATAACCAACTCAACCAATTAAAAAATAATAAATATTATGTACGAACTACTAACAAACTAACAATAAGCAGACTTCTATTTTACAACAGTCCATAAAATAGTATATTATTTTTATTATCCGTACCATACCATACCTAAGCTATAAGCACATGTCACTTTATACTTGCAGGTACTTTCTATACTACCGATATGCGATAGGTTTAAGTTTAAAGCGTGCAGTGGGGGCAGACGTGTCTAAAAGTCGCAAAATTAGCGTTGCGTAATTATCTGAAAGTACACATTGTACAAGTTCCCTTATTTTAAATACCTATTACCTATATCCGATTTACACAACTATTACTGTATATTATTCGGCGTTAATTGCCACATCCGTCTATGATTATAAGTAAACAAAAGCCATCACATTTATACCGTTATTTACATATTTAGGTAGTGTGTATAGATATAAACAGGGAATTCAGTGAGATTTGAGACATGAACTGAGAATATTGTGTCATTGTGTCTATAGTATGATTCACAACGCTGTATGATACGATAGGGTTTGGTACAACTGAAGGCCAATAATATTGGAAGATAAAAGCACTTGGGGAAATCTTGACGAATAAGTAGTTTATAACTAGGTATACTTAAATTACAATACAACTATAACTAACAGTTTTTAGTAACTACAATCAATTATTGTAATGGTAAATTGTTGTGTAGGCGAGGTTAGTGCAAGTGCATGTAAGGGTGGGTCAGGAAAGTTTTTTGTGTACTTTCTTAACCAAAGGGACAAATGCACACTAATAGTAAAGGAATGTGATCAAGTAAAAGTTGTATCAACCAATTGCTATCGATTTGGGTACAACTTTTTAGGTCTGTACACAGTACATCAAAGTTTTATTCTGCTTAATTCAATTTATTTTATTTATGCACTACTGCACGTGTGTCTCAATTTTCCTACAATTAGTACCCGTACAGAACACAGCCACGGTGAATAACAATGTCGATTTTGCAGAATTATTAGCAGAACCTACCAGTACTAATCATATTTATTTGCTGATGTGATATGTCACGCAAACGAGACTGAGTAAATGCAGTTGTTGCAAATTTGATGGGGTTGCAATTAATTGAGCTACTTTCCATTGACTATCAACAATGTATCATGAAATAAGCATGGAAAAAATATTCACGATCTATATCTTAACATTTCATAGGATTTTTTTATAAAATTTTATGCATCGTACCAAGTAGATTAGATGAAGGGAGTTCCCTATTAAATTACCTTTATTAGTATCTGCCTCATCGATTATTTATGAGTGCTCCTTGTACAGACTGTACTGTACACTTTTCCTAAAAGTATTTTTGTATAAACATCTGCTTGCGAAACATTCTCATAAAAATGAGACTGCTTAAAAAATTTGAGATTATAAGATGGATTTATGAATGAAAGTGCATTTATTGCAATCTTCCTTTCACATACAGAGCTTTCAACAGTTAACATTTGTCTACAGATTTTGTGTTCCTAACAACATATTAGCGCATTAAATAAACAAGTTTCTTTGGTATGGACCATGGGTTGCCGATTGGGATGCTACTTACTATTCTACTACTACCATCCTGTGACGTGTATAGCTGTGTATCAAAAGGGTAAAAGGTTGAGACACTCAATAACGTATTAGGTACATCCTGTAATTTATTAGGTTAACACGTGCAGAAGCAGTTATAAGATCATGTGTTAGTTAGGATACGCTTATTCACATTATTTATGGCTACAGCTACTTGGCTTTCCCATCCTGTCATATTTATTGATCAAGTTTGTAATTGTATCAATTCAGAGAGCAAAACGATCAAGGAGTGGGCAAGAAAATAAATCGAATTGCAAATGCTGCGAGCAATACCGTCTGCAGAAGCGTAAAACCAAACGGGAACCACCAACTTTTTAATATCACAAATGAATTATGATAATGTTATTATTACAGATTATCCCCTCACTTTAAATGTGGCAGTATCTGTACTATTTCTACTTCATTGTTTCATTTCTGTGATTGTTGTAGAGCCGAGGACAAGGAGACACGTTTCATTTGCCTAACCGCTTATTATTATTACCATATTTTGTTGGTAAGCTGAATTTCATTAGCTGTGTAATTACATTACTTACAAAGAAGGTTATCATTATAATACCACATCTCCCTCAGCAAACAATTCACAATACACCTATCCAATCATATTATGCTTTAAGGTTATCGGAGTAGTCGAAACAAACCACGAAATAGAAACAACTGAAACTTCATACATGATTCATACATATAAATTATAATACAGTTGTTTGTAAATGCAGGGACACTTGCCATTAGTAAGATTACCATTAAATTAAAATACTTGCATATAAAACAAACAGAGCAACAACTGACAACTCCCTATACAAATACAGATAGTAGATAGTTTACAATGATTTCACTTTGTATATTATAGTATAAGTGCTTACTTTATATCTATACAATCTTAAGCAGCAAGCTAAAAAACAAGTATATAACATAACAATAAACTGTTATATTATCTGTACATGCATTTATATTTATAGTATCTGTATTTACCTTAATGTATAATGCATGTGTAACAACTTAATTAACAACAGAAAGACGAAATGCGTGTTTGAACTCTTAAAAGTCAAATTATTTGTTCATAGAACTTAATACGTATTCTATTTTGTGCATTGCTTTAGATCTTTTTGATCCTTCAGTATATTTACTACACTGGGAATCAATCTGGAATCAATCAACATTTCAAAAGCATTCTGTACGTATATAAATTGACCTCACACTCGGGGTATTAAACATATAGCATGCTTTGTGAGAATGTGATTTCCATTTTATACAATGTAATGCCTCTATTGCTAGCAAGGCTATATTCAAGTTTATGACTTATTTTATTCTGTTGCTTTATTGTTGTGTTTATGTGTAATCCAGATAATGCGTTTATATAATAGTCTGTGTGGGTTCATTTTAAATTATAAGGTACACTCTTGCATTATATTTTGCTATGCTTATATTAAGTCGTATGCTGATCTATAGTAGAATGTAACTGGGAGCTCCTACAGTGCTTACTGAATTGAATTTGAGCTTCCTTGGAAGCTCTGTGTGAGTCATGCTGCGACAAGTAGAGATTACAATTAATTTACAAATTACTCCTGCTAAATATGTTATTAGAAACAGTAATTTGTTTTACCTTTACATTTGCTATTTAATATATGACTCGCAGCAATCCATGAAATACACGAACTCACTGTCACTTGCATTTATTCAGTACGTTTACTACGTTTCTATGTGCTTGAATTGCAATTACTTTGCTTTAGAGTTGAAACATTCAATGTTAGTCCAAGAAAAATCCTTCAGTTCTTTATTCGTTAAGATTTAAGTGGTTTCAACATCCACTATTGGCTAATAATGTTTGAATGAAACTTGAGTGAGAGAGTAAAATGCAATACAATTTCATGCTGTCATTAATTTCTACTGTACAAGCGAATTACATAGAGTAGAAAGGCAAGATGCTAGCAACAAGGTAATAATCTCGATTTACCTCTACTACTTATTGTACTTATTAGTGTCTTTATTATCTCTATCACTAGAAGAATGTTCTACGTATTAGAGTATTAGGTCATTTTTACAATTTGATGTAATTTTCATCCCCGCCTTGGGCTGTGAAATAACTACACTTAAGTATCTGAAGGAATAATAGTTATATACATAATAGTACCCACGTTGACAATAGCATACCTCCAATGTATCTAGAATATCTATACATAGGTAATATATAATACCATTATTATATTTCAGTAGTTTGAGTTGGCATACACGTAATTAATAAGTGAATTTAGGTATGGTATTGTACTGTGTATAATTGTAAGCTACTACCTGTTGCAATTCTTATTTTTTAAATCATTCAAAGTAGGTAACATATTATAACATAATAAAATGTGTAATACACGATATAGTACTTGTTAGTATAGTGCAGATACTGCGGAATAGCTACATATCAAAAATTTATGTACGATTCATTGATATTATCGTTTACAGCACTTTATATTTCTGGTGGATTCCATTGGTTCAGAAGTCTTAATTTAGAATCGCAGAAACTTCCAACAGGAATATTACATTTGTAATATAAGGACTAGCTTTTGATAATTACCAATTCCGGAGTCAATATCTCGATGATACAAATGTTACTTTACAATCGTTGAACAGTCGAAGACATCAAGGCAAACCGGACCACCAGCAGACGTTTCCGACTGATCGGTTTTCCAGTTACTTTAGACTGCTATAGAGTCAGAATGACCTGCCTTCCACTACAAGTTTCCTTTCCTCTAACTACTCACACTAGCTCTTTACTTACGTAAATATTTCTGTACATTTTGGGACAAAATCGCTACATACCAAGTAAAATGCCTTTCCGACACACTATAGTACTAGCAATACAAATCTTATGTGGTCATTTCAATTCAGGCAATAATCGACATTTTGTTTATGAACATTTTAGCATTAGGGCATTGTTTTGTGACTTAATCTGATGAATCTCATTAAGTACACGAATAGTACAGAAAATTACGTGTATATGTCGCTTGACAAACATAAGAGTATTTCTTAAGGTATTTACTATTGCACTTGGTCCGGCCAGTTATGGTCTGTTCGCTACTTTATCTCATGGTTGACTCTGTATAGAAAAAATCGAAACCTGGCTGGACGAATATATAACAGACGTGTAATATTGTTAACATAACCGTGTGTGTTCTATCAACACTGTACGTCAAATCAAGAAACTTCATTACTTTTCAAGTTGGAGCACACAGTGGAGACGTGAGTGCCAAAGAAATTGTTGGTTTTATATGTACTTGAAGCTGTGAATTGCAAGTTATGCGTTTATCCTACACTTATCATGCCATCGTACACACTACACACACATGATGAATAGCAGGCATCAAGATTGCATAAGTAGAAGTAGAATGGCTGAAGTAAGTGCAAGTGGTGTGTTATGTAGTTAGCATAGTTTTGTGTGATATTGCATATTGTGCTGTTTGTCGATTTGACTGGATTCACTTGGAGTAACATGCACTCGCTCATTCACTCTTCAGCTTCAGTTCGACTTGGAGGCATCTCATTTGCAGTAGTTGGCTTTTTATTATCTGCATTCATTCTTCTCGTACCGGTGTAATCCGCCTTTACTGTCATATTGTAGCTTTCAGGATACTCGTAGTGTGTTTATTCTGTGCAAGCTTTGAAAGGTAAGCTGCATATTTTAGTTTTGTCATGCAAGTTTCGGTACAGATAGACAAAAATAAAATATTAGCATAATAATAATATAAAGGAATATTTTCCTTGTGTATGTAAATGCGGTATTCTTTTCTTCCAGTTGCATTGAGGAAACTAGCTATTTAACGCGTTGGCTAAAGGAGTTGTTTAGTCAAATCAGCTGAAAAGCTTTATATAAGAAGGAAATCGCAAAATGAGGTATTCTTTCTTCCAGTTGCATTGAGGAAACTAGCTATTTAACGCGTTGGCTAAAGGAGTTGTTTAGTCAAATCAGCTGAAAAGCTTTATATAAGAAGGAAATCGCAATCGACATAACTCGGTTAACGACGGGGACCACTTGCTCTACCGGGACTATCCCGCCTGTTACAAACTCCAGTGCCAAAAGTAGCAACAGTTCTCCTGCGAAGGAAACACCGGATCTAATTCCAGACTATCGCGAAGATTCACTATCTCAAACTTCCAATATGAGTACTCCACAGTAAGTACACATTTTACACATACTAAAAATAGGTAGAAGACAATTAGATTTATCTCAGAATGTGCACTCATAAAATATTATCAATCTTCTATAGGTTAGTTAAAACATTGAACATCAGTAAAAATTAAAAAAGAGTAGGTATACAATAATACAATACAGTAAGTATAATAAAGTTGAGTAATGTTCTAAAGTGATGATTTTGATGCTGTAATAATTACAGAGCGGATATTGCTCTCATCGGTTTGGCTGTGATGGGCCAAAACTTGATTCTGAACATGGATGACCATGGCTACGTCGTTTGTGCGTACAATCGAACTACTGAAAAAGTGGACGAGTTTCTTGCCAATGAAGCCAAAGGCACAAAGGTCATCGGAGCTCACTCCATTGAAGAAATGTGCAGCAAGCTGAAGAAGCCTCGTCGCGTCATGCTTCTTGTCAAAGGTAATATTATAGCTTAGTTAGCTCCCATGCTCCCAAGGGACTTAGAGTGATTGTTTTTACACAAAGTGCAAATGATAAATCAACAAATTCCAATAACATGCACATCCATTAGTTAATTTAACCTCAATTCAATGCGCAATTAGTTCAACTGCACTGATTGTGACTTGTGAGTACTTGACACGACACAACATACATAATCTTTAAAGGAAAACATTAATGTATTATAGAATTTTTATAACTGCACAAAACGAAGGAGTCCTTCTGTGTGAACCTTTACACAAGATCCAAGGATATCCTAAGCAAGCAAACACATTCTTCAATCAAATAATATATAATTACAATTAGGATTTTTTACGCCCATAATGCATGCAAAATTAGGAATTGATGAAGTAAGTTAATTATTATCTAGTGTAAGTTTAAGAACGGTTGCTGAAGAGGTATTTTAAAGGCGAAAGTCAACCCATATGCATATACATAAATACTTCATTATATACAGTAGCGTGCCAATTCGTTCTATCGTTTTCATGAAGATTAACAATCCTTGATATGCGTCCTGCATTATTTAGTATTTTACAAGCTGTCTGCAAGGAAAACTTTTACATAGAAAATTTTACACTAACAAATTCGGCATTATCCTTTACTGTGACGAGATGTCTCATGTATAAACCTTGCCTAACATACCTTATCCCGATGTTATTTGGAACTTGAGATATGCAAGAGGAGACAAGGAAAATCTCTCTGCATGTGTGAAACATCTATTGCAATTTCGAAGTTACAGTTAAGGTTGTGTACTTTATTTGAATAGAAATCTGATTGATTCCAATTATTGTCGTGTTTATAATTGAGTACTTTTGCGGGAAATGTTTTCACGAATACCCCTTTCAATCATATATTTTGTAACAAACCGTTCGATGACTATAGAAATGCATTCATTAAAAGAGCACTCACGATTACGGTCAGTTTGTCATAAAAAAGAAGCAGTTTATTTAATGTACATTTATTTTCGTGACAGCTGGAAGTCCCGTTGATGCCTTTATAGACCAATTAGTACCTCATTTGGAGAAGGGAGACATTATCATTGATGGAGGAAACTCTGAATACCAAGACACCGACAGACGAACAAAAGCCCTGAAAGAGAAGGGTCTTCTCTTTGTTGGTTCGGGAGTTTCAGGTGGGGAGGAAGGCGCTC
>JABASD010004364.1:0-15771 GCA_019776165.1 Pogonognathellus flavescens
TGGTAAAAAATTCAGAACAATTCATTCATGTTTAAGGCTTGAAGTATAGGGTCAAGTGATATTGTAAGTTCGAATATCGGTCCATTGGCCTAGGCCGATATGCCATCGGCCGGATAGACCCATTGGCCGCTGACATATATTCAATGTGGGTCCATAAAACCACCTTTGAAATCTTAAATGACAATATACCAATAAAAATTGGTTAAATACCATGCAATGGACAATAAGTTATAAACAAGTTAAACGTACCCTAAGACCAAGTTTGATTGTACCTTCAATTTTATAGTTTGTTGTAGTTTAACATAATCCCGCGAATAATTTCTTTGCAGCATCTCGGGCGTATGGAATGTAGGAAAGAGAATACCATGTCATGGCCAAAAACTGAACGATGACAAAAAGCAGGACCAGTAGTCCCTTCTTAGTCTAAAATAACAAAAAAAAAACAATTACAGCTTCTATATTAAAATTCTCCGCTAATAATAAGAGTAAGTCTAGTATATTTTTGTAAATCACTTACGTAGAAAGCGAAGAAAAGTGTGAGTATGAGCGCAGCGAGCATAACTACAGTGGCAATCACTCGCGTTTCCGCAAACATCTTTTTGCATTGCTTGACTGGTCCCATTAAGAACATTGTGCTAAAATAATTTATTTTTGTTAGTCTTTCTTAATTATATTTTACTCTTGGTTGATATAATTGGTCTATATAAACATAATTTTTCAGATGAAAAGAATTCTTACCTAGCCAAGGACAAAACACTTCCAAATGTGTAGAATATGCCAAACGCTACAACATTGTTAAGGAAGAACATGAGAGATCCAAGCAGGGAAACTAGAAATCCTATGATAAAACATGCAGCAAAGCCTTTCAGTCTGGTTTCCCAACTCAAACTGGAAGTGTCAACTATTTCTTGAATACCACCTTCTTCTGCTTGACTTTCCCTGTCTTCCCCACTTAATGCTCTCCGTAATTTGTCCATATTTGTTTTAAACCAAGACCACGGATTGAGAAAATTCTTCTTCCACAATTACAATGATCTTCAAATACTGCTTACAGTATGAGCACAAGCTATCTGAAATATAATTAGCAAAATTAAAATAATAACAAGGGAACAAGTAGTTTAGAAATTAACATAATATATAAAGACGTTCATAAGGACGTTATTTTGGAAATGGTAGGTAATACTGCATAAGAAAATTTTGGACACTTGGTCTAGAATAGAACTATATGCTAGTGCTAACGTTAATACATATTAAGAGAGAAAAATACTAAATAATATATTGCATTAAGTAACACTGTTTGCAATGTTATTATACTACGACTACGACATGTCTAAAAAGCCGTCCTTCCCGACCTTCCCGACCTTCCCTATAGATTTTTTTAGTCGATATTAGTAATTTTTCCCTGTGTGCAGGAAAGAAACAAAATCTTTGAACTTTATACCATTAAACTTCAGTTGTTTTTACATTTAGCAGTTATTAATAACATACAGTATAACATATACATAATACAGGTATTCATTAAAATCTTTTGACAATTCTTACCAGCGACCAGTCACGTATGCAAAAGTTGCAATTTTGAAAGCAGCAGATCCTTCAGACTTTGGACTCTCAATCAAGGTAAATAAACTGTTCAAAATAAAAAGTACAGAGTAAAATTTAAACTGCATTCACACTTACAAATCTAACACTTAAAATATAAGTCGCAAAATGAATGATTATGGATTAAACAACGACAATTTTTATTATTGTTAATGTTAACCCGACCCACCTGTAGAACAGAATGCTGAATAATAGCCCTGCTGTTCTGCTGACGTTATCGTTTTTACCACTTATCACTGCCTACTACTATGTACATACATTACGACATTTCTTTGTTACATTTTCTCGTTTAACTATATAAATAAAATATACCACGTATCAATCTCATGTCAATATCAAACCGTATCATTCAATGATTCAATATTAAATTTGTCTATACTACTAAACTTCAACTTTCCGATATAAATTATTAATTACACATATCTCGCTCGACCACTCTGCTAACTACAATGACTTTAACTGAACCTATACGCCTACACTTGCTCCTGTCATATATAAACACAACTCTTCTACATATACACGAATTACACGGTGATACACTCACTCGTAAACAAATATCACCTGTTGAATGATTGCGACCTTAAGAAAAATACAGCTATTTTATTGCATGATTAATTTCTCCTTGCATAATCAAATATTCCAATAAATTATACAAATCTTTTGCTATTTTAATTATTTAATATTTAAGTAGAGTAATTAATAATTTTGTTACCTTTTTGTATTAAAAAATTGTTTTTCAACTGTCTGTCTGTGTAATCCTTCCTCCTCCAGGATGTGCGTGAAAGTGCAACAGGCGTGAGTATAAAAAGCAGAACCCAACGGAAGAGACTTACAAAATGTTAAAGTCTGCGTTACAAAATCGAAGGCGCTAGTCTTTATACTAACTATGAGGAATTTTTAGGAATTCGGTTGTTGCAAAAATGTCTAAATACAAATTTTAAATATATTTAGCTAATTTAAACTATTCTTATTGCTAATTATTTTGTAAAGAAGAAATTAGTGTATCATTTAGAGTAGTAGTGTTCTATAGATGTGTTTTGTTATAGGCAGACATAGGTAAATATTATAATCATCTTCTCTGATCTGTTGTGTATAAAAGTACGGTAGAAGTCGTACATTCTTCTTATTTAGAACTTTAGCAGGGCAGGGACAACATATCGGGTTCAAAATCACCTGGAACTTGTGTTTCAATTTACAAAACTTACTGGGTTAATGTAGAGATGCCTCAGTTAAATGCAGCCACTACCGAACTGGAAATTCCAGGTGAGTTACAGATTTTTGTCTCGTTTCTTCTCTAATTTATTTTTAATTAAGTTATTTTATTGGTAATTGTAACTTTGAAGTTGAATTGTGAGTAGATTCAGATATCAGATTAGATTTAAGATTGATACTTTTGTTATTTGAGGAACTTATACTGAAACTGATTTACAATCACAAACGACAAACTACACAAATAACAATTATAAACCACTTAACTTACCTTTTACGAGCTAGATAGAGATAGAAGAAAAAGAACTTTTGGATTATTTCATAGATGATAGAGAGGTGACAATTTACTCAACATAGACTATAAATGAACGCATTTGGAAGAATACTCATTTTAATTAATTTTGCTTACAGCAGCTGTGTGACGAATTGATTCTTGGAAAGTCATTCATTAGTGCAGTGACATTTGCAATTTATACACATTATTTATTGTAATGTCAGTAATGTTGAATGTGTCAACATAATGAGTTGATACTAAAATCATGTAAAATGTGATGCAATTCATTGACTGTATGTGAATTAATGAGGGTTAGGTTAACTAAACTAACAAACATAACATAACATAACTATTAACTAAAGATAGTAAAGACGACGACTCATCATCCATTCTTAGGATGAGTCACCCATACAATACACAGCAAGCAAGGACATTATATACAAAGCTTTTAATAGATTTCTGCATCACTGCATCAGTTTATTTTAATTTAATGTTAATTGAATACAAATTCTTGTATGTATAATATCGTGGAATGAATAATGTTGAATTTTCGCTAAATGACATTTCATTATGTTTACTATTTATAATAACATTTGATCCAATATGTACATATATTTTCCATTCAATAGGGCTGTAGCCGAAATAGAATTACATGCACACAATATATACAACCTGTTGCTTTTCCATGTACTACATTACATACACTAGGAAGTAGGAACCCTGTTTTACTGGTTTTGCATTAAAATTGAGACTTTTTGATTTCTATTTAACTGTTATCATTATCATATCATATATCAAGTTCTTAAAATACATATAGATGGTTAAAAAATCTGAATGTATGTATGGATACATATTATATGCTTCTAATCACAGAAAATAATATTTCTTACAAATATTTCTATTATTTTTAAGCAGAAAATCGGAGTGCTACAGATAGTTTTGGAAGTCGGAGCGAGTCGTCTGGAAACACAACTATACCTTCTCCGTCATCTCGACCCAGGATGGACGTAGCCTTTGTCATTGATTTACAGAATCCTACTCATCTCAGCCAAAGAAAAAAAGCGTGGGAGGATGTTAAAAATGTGTGTGCCCTGCTCAATGCAAATTGTCATCAAGTTCAAGTATGTGCTAATTATTGTACAAAATTGAGTTTCTGCCAGACCAAAAACAAAAATGATTTATCAATGCAAGGCATAAAAATTTAACTCATTTCTTTGCAGTTTGAAAAATTGGATTTTGGTGAAGCAAGCGTGCTGGAAACAATGTACAATGCTGATGTGGCCTTAATAGATTTATCCATTGATCTGCAACAGAATACTCTTTTCTATCATTTAGGCGTACGGGAAAGCTTTGGGATGAAAGAAAACATTTTACTGTATAACGATTACGATACTGAGATCACAATGCCTTTAAAAGTAATAGTTTTTATTTTATAACACTAGCAGCGCAGCAAGTAGTTTCAAAACGTACTGTCTTTATATAGTACAAAAACAGTGATATTCCAAAATCCTAAAAGAATCACTCTTTGTATTTGTTTTCAGCTGTCATGTACTAGTTACAATTTCGTCACGTATCGTGTTCTTGATTGTGGGTCTTGTGTCATCACGATGCCCACTGCCATCAGCATCACTAATACCGAAGAATCTGCGGTGGAATCCAGGACGCAATTAAGCCACAAAATTAAAAAGCTTTTGCAGGATGTGGAAGTACAGTCTAAGTAAGTGAAGCAGTTGTTTAACAGTTTTTAGTTTATGTCATTCTACAGTTAAAGTGACAAAAGTATTGCCTTATGAAACAAGGCCTTACAATAATTTGTGCAATGTAATTTTAATTAGTCATATTTTTTCAGGGCTCATATAAAGGACAAATTTCTGTCAGATTTACGGAAAGCCAGGGAAACACTTACAGATAAGGAGCTATCAAAAGCTTTGCATGCTATGAAGAAAAGACTGGATGACCCAAATGTCATCTCTGGAGAAGTTGTATACAACATGCTTCTGAGTTTTAGAGAGATTCAAGATTATGATGCAATGGTTAATTTAGTAGACAACTTAGAATTTCTTAAATCTATACACAACTACAAGAATTGTATAAATACTCCAGCAATAATGTATTTGTATGCATTCGCCCTCAACAGGTATTTTATACTGATTCTGCTGTTAACTTTTATTACATTGTTGAAGCATAAGTTTTAATTTGTGTTAGTTAGGATGAAAGTATAAATCTCATAGTTGGTTGCAGGATTATTGATATTAATTTAATGTTCAATACAGACGAAATAAGGAAGGAGATAGAGAAAAGGCTTTGCAAGTCATCACAAAAGCTTTGGAAAAGAAAGAAAATCATGTTCCGGATTTAGTGTGCCTTTGTGGTCGGATTTATAAAGATATATTTGTGGAATCGATTTATTCCGACAAAGAAAGTCTACAAAATGCAATTCATTGGTATCGTAAAGGATTTGAAGTTCAGCCTAATGAGTATGCTGGTATCAACTTGGCTACACTGTTGGTTGTAAATGGAATGGAATTTTCCGAGTCAGAAGAGCTTCAACATATCGGTAAATAATTTTATTGTACCTGCAGTGGTGTACTCTACATCTCGTGTTTTGAAATTGAAATGTTAAATGTATAGCAAAAATAATTCATTGTTTGCTGACATTTTTTCCAGGAATGGTGCTAAATAATTTAATTGGGAAGAAAGGAAGTCTTTCTTCGTTACTTGACTATTGGGATGTAGCTACGTTTTTCGAAATAAGTGTTTTGGCAAAAAACTACGGAAAAGCTATTCAAGCAGCTGAATGTATGTTCAAATTGAAGCCTCCAAATTGGTATTTGAAATCCACTATTGGAAACATTACTCTTATTAAGCAGTTTAGAAAACAAGACGATATCAGGTCACCAGAAGAACAAATTTTTGAATTTTGGACTGATTACTTCGTCGAGGCTACCAACAATGAAATTAATCACACAATACGATTTCCTGTAAGTAAAAAGCAATTTAACAGAGCTACGTTTTCACTTCATTAAGCGTGCAAACATGCTTAACTTGCTAACATATTATTATTACAGCATGCATGAATATTGATGAACGTGTATTTAATATAATTAACTCGTTTTACTTTATTTTGAATTAAAATTATAGATTCTTATTTTGGAACCTTCAAGAGAATACATGCCCAGTTATGTAATTCTGAATTTGGGAGCGGAACAAAAGTCGCTTAATATTTCCAATATTTGTCTCAAGTGTTTGAAACATAGTTGCAAACAAGTTCATGACTGGCTATTTACTGCCGATATGATCAAATCTGTGAGGTAAGCTAAAAACTATCTTTCTCTCGGTTGACTTAATTATTATTTATTTACATTTGATATTAATTGTAATTAATATGTTTTCGTACTTGACAGTTTATATAAAAGGGATGATCGTTGTATCTTTCTTTACGTTCACGAGAACTCGGATGATTTCCATATGTATTTCCCTAACAGTCAGTACAGAGAGCATTTCTTCAATTTAGTTTTAAACCTGACGGCTGACCAAGCAAACAAATTTACAGATTTAGACTCTTCCTTATCAAATGAATTAATACGGGTAATTTAACTGTTATTTTTATTATTATCTTTAATATAAGTTATGTATTGTAGAATTTTGTATGTAAACTAAATTATCTTTTCTTGAATACAGTATGAATATGAGCTAGACGACCAATCCAAAAAGGTTGTTTTGGGAAAGGGAACATACGGAACTGTGTATGCAGCAAGGGATCTGAATACTCAAGTCAGAATAGCTGTCAAAGAAATTCTAGAAAAGAATTTAGGCGAAGTGCAGCCCCTTCATGAAGAAATTCGACTTCACTCTCAGTTGAGACATAAAAACATAGTACAGTATCTTGGTTCAGTTTCTGAAGATGGATTTTTCAAAATTTTAATGGAGCAAGTGCCTGGAGGTAGTTTAAGTGCTCTATTGCGTTCCAAATGGGGACCTCTTAAGGGGACAGAATCTACTATCGCTTATTACACCAAACAGATCCTAGAAGGATTAAAATACCTCCATGATCAGAAGATTGTCCACAGGGACATTAAAGGCGATAATGTTCTTGTCAATACATACAGCGGCGTTGTGAAAATCTCAGACTTTGGGACATCCAAAAGACTTGCTGGTATATCTCCGTTAACGAAAACTTTTGCGGGGACTTTGCAATACATGGCTCCGGAAGTAATCGATAAAGGACAAAGAGGATACGGACAAGCAGCTGACATTTGGTCACTTGGTTGTACCATCGTTGAAATGGCAACGTAAGTTATTACATTAACCTCAGACGTTTTCATAAAGTAAAATTAATATTTTACGTTTTAACTATAAAAGAATTTTTATTTTTCTTAGTGGCAAACCTCCTTTCATAGAACTCGGTTCTCCAGAAGCTGCTATGTTTAAGGTCAGCTTCCAACTTTTAGTTATAATAATTGAATCTTGAATTTTGGGCACATAGTTAAGTTTTAGTTCTCAAGAGTAGTAGTTTTTCTGATAGTAAATGAGGTATTAACTTTGCCAAATGAATAATGCAGGTCGGGTTTTACAAAATGCACCCTCAAATTCCAACGGAATTGAGTGAGCGAGCCAAAAGTTTCATTTTACGATGCTTCGAGCCTGATCCAGATAAAAGAGCTACTGCAGCCTCGTTATTGGAGGAACCATTCCTAACAGAGTAAGACATAGCTATAACAATGAATGGTTTATACTTAATGACTATACGGTTCGTTTAATGTGATTTTTCTCATCTTATTTGTAATGTTTATTAGGAGTGGTCGAAAAAAGAATATCCGAGCAACAGCTACTCAAGAATTTTCCAGAAGTATATCTGTGCCAGCGGATCGCGTCATTGCAGCCGAGAAGCAGAAAAGACTAGCGCTAACAGGAGATGAGACGTAAGTTGTCAGTTTCTTTGAGTGAAGATAAATAATTCATGAATAATGATTTATTGTAGCGTTCATTTAAGTTGTTTAATTTATGTATTTCTCTTATTATCTTTTTTCTGTGGTCATTGTAAGTAATTTATGTTGTTAATATTGTGTAGTGTACCTTCTGCGCTATAATTGTTGTTTTGTTACATGTCTTGTAGAAAATGTCGTACCGTTGATAGCACTTTTTTGTTAATTGGTGTTGGTTTTAATTTTTGGTTGCGTTCAAATTTTCATTGGCATTTTTTAAATGATTTAATGTGCTACGAAGAACCTACGTGCTTCTATTCGTTTTACTATATTCTTTAAGTATATGTACGTAAGATAAATGTGCTAAAGTTTTCATTCAAATCCTTCAGGATACTGTTCTGAAACTTTTTTTACTTTAATTGAACCATTTCAGAAAGGATTGTTTATTTACACAATTTTGCTAGTTATGTCAACTAATCTTCGTTATGTTTGTGTTATACGTAAAGTGTCTAAATAATGACGCTTGTTTTACATATTTTATATATGTACACGTTATACAGAAATACAAGCACAAAAAGTTATGCCTGTCGGTGTACGTTCCGTAGTGGATAGTTAGCAACAATTGTACATTTGTAATTATCACTTTTAGCGGATCCCCGAAGAAAAGTCCTTCTCACACGGTTGGTGGCTCACCTCTTTTCTACTCTTCTATATCGGATGTTACGCTCTCTTTTGCAAGGTGCTTCAGCGGTTTTTTATTTAGTGCTTCTTGTCAGATAGTTTAGACTTTAGACCTTAGCCTACCCAGCTATAGTTCAGACGCAGTAATTATTATTTAGTATAAAGCAATATTATACGTATTGACTCTATTGCACTATTGCATCCTCTAAAGAAAACTGAGACGTTTCTTTGTAGAAGTAGATCGATTGTAGAATGAAGAATACAAATCGTAAATCTTAATTTACTATGATTATTTACTTATACAGTATTTAATTTCCACTGCTAAAGATTAAGTGTTTGTTTTACTAATTATAACATGTTCGTGTGTTTCTCTATTTGGTTTGTACCTAATTTAATTTAATTTTAAACTCAATGTACATAGAATGGTGACAGTAGTATTTCTAAAATTTTAATATAGTTTAAACCTAAGTATGTACAACTGAATGATTGTATTTTTTGGTTCAATTTTATCCTTTATGGTAATAATGAAGATGTGAATGTTAATATGTGAATCCTTCCTTCAGTACAAATACGGCGTTGTCGGAATACGAAGACTCAGGACGTCGGAATTCGAATGGAAATGTTCCAGTGTCTCCAGAGTCGGAACTTTCAAAAACAAGTCCTGTTATTGGAGAAGCAAGCGAGCAAGACTGTTTTTATTTACTAAAAAAGGAATCGCAGCGAAGAAAAACTTTAACCCAAGTGCTGATTCAAGATGAAAAGAAAATTTGTGAAATTTGGATAAGAAATTTTGATCGAGATGTTGAATCGGCTGTTTTGAAACACGTACGTAACTTAATAGAGTTTAATTTGCTTGTCAATTCTTTTTAATTGTAACTGTATCAAGTTAGATTTTAATTACTTAATTGTACCAATTTGATTTTGCAGGAACATATTGTAAAACTTATGCATGGTCTTAAGGATTATATTGAAACAAATGACCGACGAAAAATGGAATGTGCTCTTAACAACATTAAGGAGGAGTTGAATTGTGATTCCACAGGAATTAAGCAGATTCAGTTGGCAGTCTTTCTTTTCAGAGATTCAGTAAACAACGTTCTCAGGTCTCATAACATTAAACCACATTGGATGTTTGCCATGGACTCTTTAATGGGTTCTGCAATACAAGCTGCTATACATATTTTATCTCCAGGTATATTCATAACCATAAACAGTACTTAATGGATAGACAAACTTATTATTAACTTATTCCGTTACGTCTTTCTTTGAATGAATTTTTTTAAACATTTAGAGCCGGGAAGAGACAACAGAGAAAGTGGAGGTTCTGATGGAATCGGTTCTACTTCTGGAGTTTCAACCGTAAATTCAATGAAATCACACAAAGTTTTGGATTTTTCAACTTCCAAAATTCATTCAGAATACAACGAACAGTTGGACAATTTCAGACTAGAAAATGAACGGTAAGTTTTTTTTCAATATTCAAATTTCATTCAATATTTTTTGCAATCAGAAATACGAGTGTTGTGTTAAAAAATATGTTGCCTATTTTTACTTTGAAGGTTGCTTCATGAGTTGTTGGAAAATCAGAAGGCTTACCAGTTTCTACTGAAATCAAGCTTAGATGAGCAGAAACTACATTTGCAACTTTTAAGTCAAACGACACAGCAAATGAGAGTTTTCAATCAACTCATTACATTGACTCCACCTTCCATCATTCGCTCTTCAGAGACTGGTTTCAGCTCCCATCACACAATAAATTCTGAAGACGACTTGAGCTCCCAGGCAGGAATTGCAGAAATACCTGAGGTCGTGTCCTTGGCACCACCTGTGGACCCATCTTCTCCTTCTTGTTGCAATCAACATCATGCACAGCAATTGCCATTAAATATTCGGGATCCGAAATTAGTCGAATTTTTATCAGAACTACACTTGGATCGGATATGTATTGAAAAGGCATGCATCATTTATTTTTTCCAATATACAACAGTCCTTTTTATTAGTTTGTATTATACTGCCGTATTAATCATTTTCAAACATAAAATATTTAATATTTATAAAACATGTGTAGATATGATGATGGCAATGCTAATACTGTTATGATTTACTATTATAGTTTTTACAAGAAGAGTACACATTCGAGGATGTAATTCATTTCATGACCAGAGAAGATCTAAAAAATTTGAAACTCAAGTAAGTTGCTTCATCAAAGTTTTTCCATATGATGTGTGATTTACATTACATGATTTCATTTCATGATTTTTTAATAATTATTTTCTATCATTCTTGTTACAGGGGTGGAGTAGAATTGAGAGTTTGGAAAGCCATAGCAAAGTACAGGAAGTCTCTGGACATTAATACACCAAAGAACGACTACTCTACTGATCTGTAGGGTTGTCGAAATTATCATTATTACAGCAATTTCAACAAACTACTTGATCAATGCTAATTTAAGTCTATCGAGATTGCCAGGACAAGCTAGACGGAGTATAGACAGACAGCTTGTTGCTACATTAGAATAAAAAATCTTCTCAATCATTACAATAATAATTGTAAATAGATTTGTGAGTAAATAGACGGGATGGTATTAGTGAGTAGCAGAATAATGTAAATGTATTCGTCGAAGTATATGGATATACCTGAAACCTGCCAAAACATAACAAAAATGCATTGTAAGAATACGAAAATGCAAATCAAATCTAATCAGTAACAACAATGAATTAAGTACCTTTATTAACACTAGTATAATTATTTAAGTAATTACTTTATCCTGGTCGTGAAACGCAGCTGTGCCGAAACTCGTTCCATAGTTAATGTTAAAGTTTCATTTATCATGTTTAAGCTCTGAATATATTTTGTATTAGTTAAGTCCATATTGCACAATTTATTAGTGCATTATGCGTTGTATATGTAATCATGTGCCACCTAAGCTCTGGTTCATTTAAAAATCATGACTTCAGTCGCGTCCGAATGTGCAATAACAATAATTGAAGGGCAAAAGCCTAAATATAATTATTAGTATACTGATAAATGTTTTAACTAGCTCTATGTAACTAATTATAAGTACTAACAAGAAGACTAATGATGGAATGACTATAAGAATATTTTCTTCGTACTATTTACATATTAAAACTTATTGTACAATGTTCATGCGAATGTGGATCTTCCGTTTGTGTCTTTCGCTTTTAAAACACACTTATTTTAAACTGTTATTTACAGGTGCTATACTAAATTATATAAAAACAAAGCAATAACTCGTAATAACCATATACTAGCATTAGAAATATAAATTGTTTTTGTAATTTTAATTAGTTAGTTTGTAGAAATAATTATTCCTCATTACAAATTCTCCTTCTGTAAATCTATTAGACCATAGTTAGATGATATTATGATGTGCTAATTAATATCCAATTATGTATGGTATGTGAAATAACATTTCTGTGGATAATGGTTAACCGAATGAGAAGACATATAGATCTAATAAACTCATAATGCGGGTTAGATGAAAAATATAAACCTTGTTGTACGTGTCCCTTATTTTCAGTGGGCCTGACTGATTCAAGTTCATATTATATTGGCTAGAATTTATTCAGGATGACAGACGAATTTATTAGCTAAGTTTTTGTAAAGATACAACTACACAGTATTTGTATTACTTTTAACAAACATGTTTATTTCGCCACAGTCATTAGTATAACAATTTCAAAATTTATTCATACAAGAATAAACAATTTCAAAATTTATTCATACAAGAATAAACAATTTTTGCTTAAAATTTACAAACATGAAATGAAGAATCACACTTCATTACAATTAAGAACTTCGAATAAGAAGTAAATATTATATTCGTAAAATAATGATGAATGGGAATTCATGTGTCATTCTTTTCATCAGGAATCTGTCCAGCACAATTCCAGAGTGAAGTCAGTCAATGTGGGTGGGGACATTATTGAATTGCCCTGTAGGGTTCATCCCTGACTGCGTATCCTGGAATAGAAGGAGTGAATTCGTTTTCTTCGACAGGGTCTTCATCAGGATTGGGGTCACGAGGGAGCAAAAGAGATTTCTGGATTTCTTCTGGGATTGTTGTTGGTGCAACTGGCAAATGATCTCCGGCTGCATGGAAACCGGTCTCGTCTGCGAAGTAGGTGACGGCGTAAATTTTTCCGTCATCTCCGATGTAGCTGAAATTTCCGGTCTGCAAAAATTGCAAAGGTTCAAATATAAACTTCAAATATTAAAAACTTGTGAAAAACTGAAACAACAATTTTTACCTTTGTTGCAACTGGTCCTTCTGCGGACTTGAGGTCCTTAAGAGCTCCCTGCTCAAAGGATTTGGTGCCATCTCCTCCGAGGACGCTACACAAAACGGAAGAATGATTTACATGCATTTAAATATTTTCTGTACCGAAAAGTAATACAATTAAATAGTCCATGATGGGAATGACTTACTCAAGCTTGTAGTTTCCAGCGTTGTCGCTTGTCAAATCGTATTTGACAATTAGAATTTCCTTGCCCTTGGATTTCAATTTTAATTCCACGCTGTCGCCTCCAAAAACACCGGGGGCAGCGAAAGAAGAGACAACGAAAAGTTGTAAAATGATGAAGACCTTCATGACGAAAATATTTTCAAAGAACTGAATTAAGTGAATGTTATTGAATAATAGTTGTAGATGCAACTGATGCTCTCTGAAGATTTTCGGAGCCCTTTTTATATCAAAATGTTTTCTACGTAAAGTTTACATTTGAAAAAACTATAGTATAAGTCGAAGTACAATTGGGGTGTATAGAAAAGAAAGATTTCTCATAGAAATTCATAGAACAGTACTTTAGTAGAATTAATGTTGAACTCGGGTGTTTGTTGATGCAATAATAATACATTCATCCGGATTCATGTCTCATTATTTAAGTATTATTGCTAACTGATCCTGCCTGTTTCCTTTGTGTACAGATTAAAGGGCCAAAGTATGCAAACAAGCAATACAAATATTTTTGTTTCCGTCATTGTTTGGTTTTGAACTCTCAGTGTAAATTGTAGCCCCCTTTAAACTCATTTCTACTTTTAGAATTACATATTTACTAAAGTTACTACAAGTACATCTCTTAATTTCTAAAAGCGTAACATGCAGATTTTTAATAAATCCAAAGGAGAGAAGTAGAAGACCTGGCATACCATGCATTTCAAGATGGATTAATCAGACAGAAATACTTTTGCATTTGTAGTACAAGTTTAACTTCCTTTCCATACTATACAGTAGGTGCACATTTGTCTAATCAATGCATACAAGAGTTTGGGACTTATTTATTTACAATTCGAGACACTATGCTCTAATTGCTCTTGAACTTTTCATGATATAAAAGGTCAAGGTCACAAGCTATGACCAGCATCATTTGGGAGCCCTGAGACAAGTTAGTTTGGTAAGAACTTTGTCATTTATGATTTTATAATTTAAGAACACGTTTTGAAACTACATAGGTATTGTATGTGCTTAGTGAAACAGGGTGTACAAAGATTTAACCTTTGGGTTATTTCTGACTAATGTGAAGGAATTGATCTTGCAACTAAGGAAAGATATGTTTGTATAATCATTCATATAATAAGATAATTTAAGTAGCACATCCTAATTATGGTAGAAGGTTAAGTTTTTAAGTTAAGACAGATTTATATAATTGTTTGTGTCTTGTGGGGAAGAGCAGCGAAACTTTATGGGTTTTGCTGATTTTGTTATGTTACACAGATAAGACTGTTCATGCAAATGGCCATATTTGACATGTAAATAAAACCGAACTATTGAATTATTAATGATAATATGGAATATAAATGGCAGAAGAAGATGCAATGAGTGCTTAATAACTAATAACAATTGAATTGTGATTTCATAGGAATTAAGCGGACTCAAAAGGAATGTCAGTCTTTCTGTTCCGAGATTCAGTAAATAAATTTCTCATCAGGTCTAATAGCATTAAACCTCTAAAACTAAGTACATTGGATTAATTGGATATCAATGTCTCTAAAGGACTCTGCAACTCTAAACATTGTCATAATATTTGTTCGTGTGTTAAGAGGCTAAGTATATATTATCATATAAAAACCAATAATACTTATCCTCATGATAGTCTGACTAAGTAGAAGCAGAAAATATATCTGTAGTTGCAATTTGTTTGTAGGTATAAATATTTATTTATTCCCAATACAAATTCTCTGTTTGTATAAATCTGTCATGCCATAATATTCTCAGCTTAAAGTATGCTAAATAATATCCAACTAAATGTATGGTACATGCAACAACACTTCTGTGGCTATCATGGCTAATCAAAAAAGAAAAATGGATCTGAAAAAGCATAATGAGAGTTAGAAGAACAAAAAATTACGAAGAAAACTGATTATATTGCGTTTGACAAATTGATATTTTTATTTTACGTTATTCAGTGACATAAGAAAAAGAATATCTATTCTTACGAAAATGAACAATTTTTTAAAATTTACTTAAAACTTCGATACATTTAAGAACATCGTATAACATTTATGTAGGATAATTCTGATTTCTGATTCTCGGAAAATAATGATGTTTCTGAAAGAATTTAGACCGGATAAAATCCATAGTAGAGGTATTTAGTTGATTATGGTGACAAGTTCGGGATTCGGTTTATTCTTTAGGACCATCTGGGTTGGGGTCACGTGGGAGAGCAAGGGACTTCAGGATTTCTTCTGGGATTGCTGGTGCAACTGGTAAATGTTGTCCTTCAGCGTGGTAACCGGTTTCGTCAGCGAAGTAGGTGAGGGTGTAAGTTTTTCCGTCGCCTCCGATGTAGCTGATGCTTCCTCTCTGCAATTTCGTAAATAAAATTCTTCATTAAATGTTTCGTCTCAAATTGTCTGCCTTTAAAAATTTGTGTCATATTTCCAAACTCATTTTAAAAATTCATGTGACAATTTTAACCTTGGTTTCAAATGGTCCTTCTGGGGTCTTGAGATCCTTAAGGGCTCCCTGTTCAGAGGATTTTGTGCCATCTCCTCCTTCGAAACTGGAAAAATACAAAAAAGAAAATTTGTCAGTTTACATTTAAATATTTCCATTAGCTGAT
>JABASD010004365.1:0-15762 GCA_019776165.1 Pogonognathellus flavescens
ATGTCAATTATACTTCGGTTTGAAAAAGAAGTCCGCCAACTTTTGAATTGGGAGACAGACAGCGTTTGAATATTTTGAAAAAAGAGAATTGGTGTTTTTAGATATTCTTTTTAAGAAGATTAATTTATACTGCTGCTAATACATAGTGTTAAAGTTGATGTGATGGTGTCACAGTTAATGTCGTGTCGAAGTTGACAATACTCTCACGATAGTTTATTGCACCGTTGCAAATGGTTTATTTTTCATATAAGTCAGATATTTTGAAAAATAAGTTTTGAATTAATTAATACGTTGATTTATATTAATGTGTCAAAATAACAAACTCAAATCATGATTCAGTGTAAATAAATAAATATTTACAAAGTACATAAATTATGCTTGTTGGTGCTATGTGTGTATGACATGTATCACGCTAACTGTTTTAGAATCAAATAAGTAAATCTCCTGTTCACGTTTAGGTACCTAAAAATATATAATATTCAAACTGTGATCATATTAAAACTAAATTAAATAAAGCCTGTCTACTAATTAAGATGTAAACCCAAAATTACATGCCAAATAATATTACAATGTACAATTTCCAAACATAACCGCAGAAATGAACAACTATGACTCAATTAACTCAGAAATTACAGATATAATACCATTGATCAGAATATGGTTACACTACAATATCAAGTGTTAAAAAAATTGTAGTAGTTACCCTATCTATATTATGTTGCATAAACCTAATAGTAATATACACTTTGGGATCTAAATAATATTATAAACGTTTGCCTTTGTAAGGCAAATTATAGATAACGGTTTATGTTCACATGAATAATATTTGGTTTGACGTCAAGAGACGCATGGTAGTAAAGTAAGTCACACATTTGAGAAATATAGTATGTCTATTTACCAATTCGGACTAGAGCTCGACAGACGGAAATGTGTAAATGTGAATGGAGGGGAAAATGAACCAAACTAATAAAATAATGAAACGGTTAGTGTTCGGTGGGAATGTGAGATTAACTAAGTGTTGGATGTAGTGTTTGTGTGGTGAATGTGTGTGTTTACTCGGCCGGTTGAGTTGGAGGCGAGAAGGACGTAGATTTGAACGAGGACGACAACGTTGACGAGGATGATGGTGAAAGTTGAGCCGGACCTGGGAAATCATTCAACCACTATGTATGTATGTACAAAATCTACTGCCACCACTAACACTGCGGTATGTACACAGTACACATAGAGTCATGGAGAAAGCATGGAAAACCTGATCGGAGCATCCCAGTCACACAGTTGCTACTCAAACAGCTGGAAATTATATCAGTACTCTGGTGCTTCACATTATTCACTCATTCTCTTCCACATCACAAATTCTTACTGTTCCGTGTGTTTTGTGCTGCATTTCATCTCTCTCTCATCGTCAGTCCACGTTTCCCGTTTCGTTTGAGCTCCGCTATATCTCTGTACACCTTAAAACGGGTAAGCATCATAGTATGGAACGTGTACATTTACTTGGTATATTTTATTGCACGCTTTGTGATACTTATGTTGAAGGAGGTTGCTATTTATTAATATCTAGCCATTTAGTCACATCACACATCATAATAATACTTGACAAGGAATGTCAATCCACCATCCACGTTAAAAGCTGCAAGCTCTTTCTCAGCCAGATCTCTCTTCTGTGGAAAATTTCCAGCTATAAAGCAAACAAAACACATACTAGTAGCTACCGGTAGAGTAAAGCTTGAATTTTCATATAGTTTTGCTTTAGAAACATTTTCGTAGTATAGTATAGTATAGTAGTACTCTGTAGAATTTGTGTGTGTGTGTGTGTCGTAGTGTTTTATGGCTTAATACAGTTTGTGGTATTTTGATATGATGCTGTTGGTGTGTGCGTTTAAAGTAAAACGGAAAACACAGCTTGTGCTCTGTGAGGAAAGCAAATGCGGAGAGAGTTAGAAAGAGAGTAGTGAGAGAGTGAGACGGAGTCAGACAGAGAAAAGAGAAAGACAAGGAAGAGAGTGACTATTAGAGAGTAGAGAGTAAGAATGGAATGAAGTGAATGGACGGTATGTTGAAATATGGGACTGGAAGCCAGAAATTCATATTACCATCAATTTGTTTTAGCATCAAAGCCTAAGGACACGAAAGCGTTTTAAGTTTGGCTAAAGTGAGAGAAAAGCAAAGAAAACTTAATATTACATGCGTTCGTTCGTTCTGTTGTTCATGCTTGCTCAACTCTACACATTCTCTTAAAATATAGCAATCCAATGTTCTATGTTCTTTATGTTATATATATGCTCTGTGTTCTTTATGCATAGGGATATATAATGTACACGATGTGTATTGCTCTTTTCTTATTTTCATCCCTGTCGTGTATAAGCACACACTAATAGTACGTACATACTAATAGGTACAAGGCAAGACAAGCGTGTTTTCTTGAGTAGGAATATTTATTATTATAAGTGAATGGGAAAAGGGAGCAGTAAATGTATACATTGAACGATGTACTAGTTCTGAATTGCAACTGGTTTGTCGGTGTTTGTGTTTTCTCTGGAGTATAATACGCAAGGACGGAGAAGAAAGGTTTCATCATGTCATCTCCAATGTAAATCTATGTATTTCTTTGTCTTTCACAGTATTTTATTCAAACTCCTGTAGGCGACAAGGAAGGAAGTTTGTTCTGTTACAACAGAAAAGAGAGAGAGAGAGAAAGAGCAATGGTGCTATCACAAAGCTACAACCGTAATCGCAAAGAAAGCATCTACATATACAGCAGAGGTATGTTCTACAACACGCTTCTACTTATACCATTTCTATATTAAAGTTAGGGAAACTTGGCTCGTATGAAACTATAGTGAGTTCACAAGGAAAATCCCCACTGCTAAAGAATATTATCACGGCCTTTATTATCACACACTCAATTCACATACACAAACACACCACAAAACTTCTGTCGTAGCCGTAGCAGTGGTGGAAGTACAATGCACTTACATTACAGATTTGACTATGTAAGTACAATCACTAAGGATACTGGGAATAAAGGTTCTAGTTGAGTTTTGGCTGAGAGAAAGTCATTGCGGTGTTTTCGGACATAGTAGTGGAATTTATAGTGCCATATAACTGTAATGTCTTATTAGCAGAGAAAGGTTGTAATGGAATATAGGGTGTGATATTATGATATAATTGTGTAGTTGACGTTGTGCCAGGCCGGAGCCAAGTTGAAAGGGAAAATGCAAGAAAAATAATAGTCGTGTTAGGGGAAGAAGCACAGTCAGAGAGAGAGAGGCACATGCAAACACACAGTAAGGACGGCGAGAGAAAGCCAAGAAAAGACGAAGACACATAATAGGCTGAAAAGAGTAAGAGTCGTGTTTGTTCCCGGGTTGTTAGTTATGACAAGTTAGTACTCACAAGTGGAAATGGAGATGAGAAGTCAGTCTGAGAAAATAATATATTCATTTGAGAGAGGAGAACAAAGTCATTCAATTTTCATAATAGACGACGAGTATAAAATCTCATTAGTGGACAAATTTTTATGGATGGTGAAATTAGAAGAATGTGTGTGAGAGAGAGAGAATGAGAGAAAGAGACTCGGAGGTGGGGAAAGAATGGCAAGACAAGGAAAATGAAAAGGCAAGGCGAAAGAAAGCCAAAAACTGTTTCTTACGACATGTAGAAAGTAGGAATAGGTACAGAGCAGACCTCTGGTGCACTGGTACTACTTCTAGTCGCCGGAAGGAGCCCAAAAAGATTGAATTGACTTACTGGTTGAATATGAATACACTGCTGACTGAACCTGGGCAATGGAGCTTTAGCAGTTATGCCATGGAGTGTGTAACGGATAAAGAAAGGCATGCCAAGTGGAAGTATGAAGTTTTCTTTGCGTCGAATACAGATACTTGGGTGGTGGATGTGTGTAGCAATATATGTATAAAGTATATTTAGTGGTAGGTATAAAATTACAGTTATAAGTCACTGAAGTAATGGAAATATGGCTTGGCGGAATGCAGAGTGGTTAATAGTAAGGGAAAGCCCGGGCCAAGACAAGACATTTAAGACAGTATTGAGTCAGTTAAAATATAGTGGAAAAGAAAGAGTTTTTGAATGGAAAAGAAAGAGAAAGAAAGAAAGAGTGTAATTTTCGTTGTGAATAATAATATATAGAATGTAAACGCATCTGCACGCATCTTGATGGTGTGGGCCGTGTAGGTTTGAGTTCGGGTGAATAGTAGTTAGTTGCGGGTTGGTTTACGTTTGGCGTTGAGAATGGCAGGCCGGGTAATATTATAATAGTCGTGACTTTGTATGTGAGTCTGTGACTAGATGGAATGAGTGAGTGGCAATTCTCATATTCAAATTTCAAATGCCGAATTACACACATCATGGAGGCAATTTGAGCTTGGTTCGGTTAAGCCATAAGTACAGTCGACAGAATCTTTCTCACTCACTGCCTCTCTCCTATTTTGCATTCAATAGACTTTTTTCCATTAGGAGAGGATTTTTTCCTTCCATAATATACATACAGATGGGTGCAAGTAATTGAGTCCCCAAGTGAAATGAAGTTGGCGGTTATGGGAAAAAAGTGCATGGAGTCGACTAGGAGCACTTTGAATGCGACACAGAGAAAACGCTCTTATTTCCGTTTATCCTACCAATTTCTTGCTCAAATCTTTTCGCGTGTCATTTTTTAAGGAAATTTCCTTGGAGCACCATCACCATCAGCACTCTTAACCCGCGACTCACTCACACAACGACCACCACACACCAGTCAAGTCTACGACTCAACTTTTCCAACTAAACTTTTATAAAGGGATTTGTCATAATGACACATTGCATACTTCGTATCATCAAACCTGATGTTCCGTGCCTATAAAAAGAGACACAGATGTTTCGACTCGATTGGATTCTGGTCTCGGGCTTGTCAGCATACACCAGTGCTAATTTCTTCACTTGGGAATAAATTTGAACTGACTGCTCATTTCTAATCTCCGTTACGTTGCCTCCGTTCCTTCGTCTCCTACTGCGACTACAACTTCACTCATCTCTCTCTCTCTCTATGTGTCTACTCTAAATATAATTTAGATTTTTCACACTATCACACATACACTCTTTCTCATTTCTACTAATAACACCAACACAACCCATCTGTAATACTACTATACATTCTTCTGATGTCTCTATGCTACATCCGCATAAATTCATAATGCATGTACAATGTACCCTCCCACTCTCTCACGTATACCCCAGACTCTCCGTATATGTATCTCTTCACTCTAATCATACTATTAACTGAACTATACAATACTTACATCAATTCCAACGTCTGTTCTGTACCTGTCTACATATATATCCTTTTAACATTTGGTTTTGTTGCTACTTGCCAAGTATATACTTACTCGGGCTTTAGGTTTGACTTTTAACAATAACTTAAGCTAAACGACACAGACAGCACTCACTTTGCACATCAATACATTCTGTTGCGCAACATGGAAAACTACCAACAATAAGGTACTACCCTCGAAATACAATAACATTACATTATTACTTTCCTCCGTGTCTACTGTGCTTAAGCACCAAGTACAAACTTCCAATTCTCTCTTCACTACAACTTCTTTCTCAGTTCCTTGACTCACTCTTCTCGACTCTCTCTCTCTCTCTGTTTGCCCATCTCTGCTGTCTGTAAGGAATATCCAATGCTTTATATTTCCAACTAACGTTTATTATCATCTCAGCTCCCATTGCAAACAACGCCACCGCTTTTCTTTCGTAATGGCTTTAGGATGTAATGTGAATTTTTTCAAACTCCACGACAAACTACTTTTCTTTCTAGTCTTCATAAGTATGTCTTCTATATTACGTGTTTTAGTATTTCCCCACTTCCCGTGAAAAATCACACATTATACCCATTATGACAGAATAACGAAATCAGTTGAAAACCCAGCTGGAACAATTCTACAACACACCGACTTCATAAGTCACCACCAGTTTCCAACAACTTTCCAATATCTCCTTTATTGTACCATTGGTTATTCCAGAGTGTATTTCATAACGTACACATTCCCTGACGCCATTAGTATTCCCGTCCTTCTACCTCCAACAAACGTGCTGCACTTACTTGCCGTAATATCGTTATTCTACACTTAACATAGGTATTCTTAGATGCACAATCAAATATCGAGGGATACTACCGCTATAGCATTCAAGTATTTAAGTATATTATGCTAAGCCTACTTGACCTCTTCCGATTTTTCTCTCTGCAAAATTTTGTGAATGCTTATTGATTTGATTCGCATTTAATTTAATATCAAAACGAAATTCTATTTCAAAAATAATATGTCAACAAGGTATTTATCAATTGTAAGCATCATTTGCAATTTAGAAGAATTGAGTTTCTACAATAATACTTTTTGATAAAGAGAATATAAATTTAAGCTTACTTGTTTAAAAAAAATAATATGAAGACGGTTAATATTTAAATTACAAATAAGTTTTTATGCTATATGACTAATTAAAGGAAATGAGTATATCAAATTAGTAATAGAAACTTCTAAAATACCAATTCAGCATTTCAGTATTACAAATAAATAAATAAATAACGATATTAAATCACATAATTTTTAGATGTGAAAAATAACCATGAACCTAACTCATGAAATCTGTGTGGATGATAAGCAATCTTATTAATGACGTAACTAATAATAATTAAAAAGTAAACTTCTTCACTTACAAAGGTTAATGCAGTTACATTTTTGTAATATTAATTATTTTTCTGAATTCTGGTTTATATCAGTATATTATAGACTGTTAAGGATAAATCAATAAATCACTTTGTTTTGAGTGACAGTTACTATGTCTTTGACTTTATTTGACTTGACTTGCATTGAGACCGCGTGAGAATGAATACTTTCATTTCATTATGTAATACGTGGTCGATCCACTTTAGTAGACATGAGACATCCTCTCTAATCATTCTATTTTGATTCTGTATCGCAGATTTGTTTTATCATTGTGAGTCTCTAGTATCTTCAGCAATTTGATTCAAGATATTTCTAACCCTTCATAATATAATTGTGTTACACAGGACTAATATTGGAGAATCTTCAAAGCCCGCTTTGAAAGTATAGTTGTTAGGATGTGACTTGACTGGTAGATGTGTACAGTGTCTTTAATCTGTGGTTGTTTGTTGTTTGTCCTGTTTTGCTGCGATGCGTCAGGTTCTCTTCTCATCTAATAGATCTCTACAGTTTTGAAGCATGAAAACGAGAGGCAAGAAGCCACAACGAACAATTTGGAATTCCATCACAACACCTTCCATCCAATTATTTCCACGACGCACTGGCTTTAGTATCTTTCTCTTCGTTCCACTTACCGCTTTCACCCTATCTGTCTAAAAGCATGAATTCTCCTTTGAGATTCCATGTCGCTTCATATTTAAAAATAATAAATTGTTTAAATGCCTTCCGTTTAGTTTCTGTCTTCAATTTTCCGCATTCCGCCATTTTCCTCTTACCGTTCATTTTGTTGATGTACAATAATCTACAGATTTTAACAGACAATTTGTTTTATATTCGCATTTAAAACATAATTTTTTCCGAAAAAAGCTTTAAACCGCTTTAGCTTAAATTTAGGTTAACTACTTTTATGTATTATAATACGCAAATGTTGTTTTGGATCTGAATACCTCCTACACCCGACACTACAAACCTGTACAATACCCTCAAAATGAAAACACAGTTATTGAATTCATAATACCTATTCCAGTTTTTTCGAAATAATTTCAGTTTAGAAAATTAAAATTTCACACTACTCTCCACCGCATATAACTGAGTTAGCCATGTATGCCACTATAGGGACCATGCATAAGAGAATCAGTTTGGATTGGACTATTCACGTATAGTTCCCACTCCCAATTTCCCAAAAGCTACTCACCTCGATTGTGCGAGAACGAAATTTTGTACAGACTTGGGGTATTTTTTGTTGAACAAAGCTACCGATAAGGATATATTTCGGTCATTATCTTCTGAGTGTCTTCTGAGCTTTATCTGAAGCATGAAATATTTCTCAAACTCCAACTGACATTTGGCAGAACGTTTGAACTATGTATTATAATAATAATAAACCATTGCAAACCCCTGCAATATACTAGCGAAGCAACCACCCTATAGATGGCGTGTAATGTACTACTGATACTACTGAAGATTGTAATATACTATGAATACCACTACCTACAGGTGGCACGGTAGTTAACTGTAGGAGGTACATTTTTGCGCACAGATACGTAGATAGATACACAGACAGACAGAACAAAAACATATACTAGCTTCGCTAGTAAATAATGTGTTGTATCTACAGGAATAATGTAGCTTCTCAATTTGCCGCACTACATCTGATGAGTGGGAATTTTATTTCATTGGTTGAAATTCCGAATCTCCGCCCTAGTCTTAATTTACATGTACATGCTGTACATAAGCAACGAAATGCCTCAATCCAAGCTTAAACGGGTGTAACCCTAAGGTAATGAATGGAGCTAAAACCGCTGATGCTTTTAGCTTAAATTATATAGATGTCGCCATTTTGTAGCAACATGCAGCGTGATCACCACGCCGTGGTGCATGTTAATCAGTACTGTCAACTGCTCGCTCCCTACACTACTGGGAATGTCACCCATAAATATTTTCAGATAAGTGTTGGTCGTTAAATTTAAGTTTGGTTGGTCAATATATTCAATCAAAAATACATTTAAACAAGCAAGAGTGTAGTCTGGAGAATACTAAGAAAGACGCTCGTGTGCTGCGTTGTAAATACACTCAGAAGGTCACTCTAAAGTGGATTATAAATGCATCAAAAGGTATGTCAGATTAAACTTCCATCTTATTACCTGAGTCTCCCTACAGAACAATCAAATTCACAATTATCAGCCAACATCAACTAAAGTGAAATTATTCCAGTAGATTTTTATTGACTGGATCATTCAGCATTAATGAAAACACTGTGTTAAATATTGATATATTTAAATGTTGCAGGCTTATAAAATATATTTATACTACCTAATTTCATTTTAAAGCTTTACTGGCAAGCATCTTTTCCTAGAAGATATGAGCAAATCATATTGTCAGTGACAGATGACCCAAAAAATAGCCGACATTCTTCAGTGGTGAGAATAGGAAGATCAACAGCCATATGTTCATTGGAAGTGCCGCCACCTGCAGCCGTGTTCTTCATAACCAAACAACAATAAAACACAGGTACATTAAATTCAATTTTGCCAAACTATTTCATATTTAGTCATGCCGTGATCTGATTACACAATAAGTTGAAGCCCGTAAGACCGCAGAGAGGGATATTCCTCGCCTGCGGACTACACACGCACCTGGCGAGCATCTTTTCCTAGAAGATATGCGCAAATCATATTGTCAGTGACAGATGACCCAAAAAATAGCCGACATTCTTCAGTTAAGTTAATGTTAAGCTATGTAAGTTAATTTTATTTTTCATAATTCATTTCCATTCTTTTAAAATAAAATTGCATGAAAATTTCATATAAATAGGTTCATGCATGTTGTAGGTTTAATTATAATTAGTATTTATAGGCTTTAATTGTTTTTTTTAATTATTTAATTTAGATTTTATTGCTACTGGACGTGTAAGGACTACGCCCTTTTTCTTTCTCCTCACTACTACCACTACCTCATACCATTACACGTAAGTCTCCTTTCACCTGTACATAATTTTTTTTAAATGCATGACTGATTATTATTTTTCCAAATTTTTGCCTGAATGTTGCTGTTGTGCAAGTTGGTATGAGTGCGTATTTTTATTTCTGATATTTTTGGAGATTTAAAAAAAATTATGTATGCGTGAGTAAGTACTGTGTGAATGGTAAAGTATTTTTAAGCCCTTGTAAATGATTTGGTATATAGTAGTAAGTTTTTGTTATGTACTTTTAGCTAGATTCTAATTCCTATATTTTTTTATACTAATTAAGCTTTATTTATTTTTACAGAATATTCCCTGCTTCTCCTCCAGCTGTCTACTCTGCAAAAATTTTCCTCAATCTATTCGGTATAAATATATTTGTTATTTAGTATGTATTCTAGTATGTAGTTTAGTAATAGTTAATTAGGTTTTCGTAGAATACATTGTAAATATTATACATATTGCCATAGTTATAAGTTTAATAATTTTCCGTATGCCGCACTGTGCATTTGTAAATTATTTTTCCCTTTATTTAGCTATTAAGTTTCCTGCCTGTCTAGTAAGTTTGTGTGAAAGTATGAGTGACTGTCCTTACCCCTTTCGTTTGAATGTTGTGCACAAGTTGTAAATGTATATAGTATATAGTTAGGATATTTCGCACTCCACTTTGCACAAACTTTTACTTTTAGGCTAGATTTTATTTGCACATGTTTATTTATTGCACTACTAATAGGATACTTGCACTGTATGATTGATTTGTATGCCTTTTCTTTATTCTGTACTGTGTGTATGCGTAGAATGACTGTAGGCTGACTGTTGGTGTAACTGTCTTAATTATAAATGTAGGCTACTTTGTAAATATTTTAATTAGTATAGTACGTAAGGATAGTTAGTTTTATGAAGGTTACCCTGTACATACTGTAAATATTCCTAATTTTAGTTTAGTTGTACTTTTTCACTTATAGTTTTGAGTTGTTTAGCACTTATATATATAGGTAGTATAGGTAACTGTGTGTATGATTTAGGCTAAGTGTACATAAGGAAGGAGAGAATGAGGATTTGTTTGAATGGAGTACGAATATGGCTGTCTCTGGTTTAAACAACAATAAAGCACAGGTACATTAAATTCAATTTTGCCAAACTATTTCATATTTAGTCACGCCGTGATCTGATTACACAATGAGTGAACTGAATTATGTAATATCTATTGTATTAAGACAATACAATCTACAAATGCGAAATGCAACATTATCACATCACAGTAGGTAAAATGTTTTCGTGTTTAACTGTTGAGGACATACTGCTAACTGCGTATTCGTGTTTAAATAGATGCTACTTTTGAATCAAATGGAATATCTGAAAAATTATTATATTCTTCCTACTTACTTAAAACTGGCATAACATAATTACTTATACTTTCAATTAGCTTCAAGAATATCTTATACCCCATCCAGAAGCAGTGGCTGGAGTGTCAGCAAAATTTTTGTTAGCCAAATGCCACGGTAAACAGCTGGGAGATATCTACAAAAAATAGAGCATAAATTGATACAATAATAATAAGACAAATAATAAGTTATTAATAACTATTATTTTAGAACCTTTCTCACGTCTGAACTAAATGACAAAGTGTGGCAGTGACATATCATCGTCAATTGTCCTAGGATTATAATCAGGATGATCAACCATTCTGATTATTGAGAAATTGCCTTACGAATAATGGCACACCTATAATGTATTCATATGTAAGGTGTATACGTGTAAAAATATAATTCTACGAATTTTTGATAAGTAGTGGAGTTTTATACAAGGAATCAGTTTGAGTAGGGATAAAATTCTCCAGGTTGTATAGTTTGGCCACTGGAGGGATTAGATTCTTCCGCCTAATGGATTTTGAATGACACATCACCAGCCAAACTATAACGTCGTATTCTTTTCATCAAGCTCTATAACAAATCAAATATTCAGAAAAATTCGTAGATCCGGTAATTTCCATGTAAGGTACGTGCGTTTGCCTTTGTTGCAATCGGATTAATTTAAATTTCGTGCACGAATGGCAACTCTGCGTAGCAGTTTGCCCCTTAAGTAACATAATTTCTCATTTGCTCGCACAGTTTTAGGAAGACTATTGACTTGAACGTGTGGCTCCGTTTTGTTGAACTACTCCATTTCGCTCACTCGGCACTCGTTCCGTATCGTCTAACGCTGCCACATCGTGCAAGGCATCCTAGGGACCGTGCACATAATACGTAACCAAAAATTGCCAAATTTTGGACTCCCCCCTGTGTAACGCTTTTAGGCTCCTCCCTCCAATTTGTAAACGCCCAGCGTAACACTTTCTCTTACCCCCTCCCCCCCTCAACTGCACACGTATTATATGCATGATCCCCTACCCAATAATCTTGTGATTGTATTGTGTCGTATGTTGTAAGCTGTCTTTACAGCTTACAACATACGACTTCGTGGCATGCCAATTCCATTCTCACATAAAAAAAATGGCAGAATAGCCAACAGTCACCGTCGACGCGTCACATAATGTACAAGATTGAAGTGACTGTCAGATCTTATGCTGAATTTTTACCTGACAATGAAATTGAGAATGTGAACATAATCGACCGATTCGGTGTACCATACATGAAACCAACGTCAAGTGGTAAACTATTTAAATGAAACATCTCCCAATAAATACATCTGGAAATTTTTTGAAATAATGTATGAAATTATGATATAATGAGATTATTACGAACTATTAGCATCTATTTTAAAATAAATATATCATTCTACGCAGGATCATCTAATTTCGCCGGCTTTAAGCTAGTTAAATAAGTAGTAAGAGTGTAAAATTAATTTGTAAGATTTTCGTGGTATCATGCAAGATATAAATTTGTACCAACAATACATGATAATACTACTAATTACATTGTACTGACTGGCGGTTAATTTTTAATCTTTTTATTCAAACAACCCTTCAACTTTCAGATTTACAGTAACAGAAAAATACTGCGAATTAAAATATATTTATTTAATGAATTGTTTTTCCATTACTTACATTAATCATTGCTTGCCATTTCTTTTAATGTCAGGAAAATAAATAAGAGATAATTGCCAAATTAAGCTAAAAGCACTGGAGTAGGAATGGTATTGGTAACTAACACCTACTGTTAAATATAGACAATGCTCCAGTATTTGCAAAAAGTTATTTTCTACCTACCTACTTTAAATACACTCATTCCTTATCCTTATGCAAGACACACATATTAACAATTTTCAGTAAATATAATTTATGTGATTTTGTTTGCTACATTACTTTCTCAATAATTCCGGTAAGAAAATCCTAAAAACTGTTGAGATTGCTGAATCATTTGAGATATTGTCTGAAAGGGTTATAATATTGTACGTGAAGAACTTTTGACGATTATAATCAACGTTTTCAAATTTGTATAAGCATATCTACATAATATACGCAAGTCTCATTATAGTCTCTCATTAGACACAAATGAAAATCCGGGAAAACTGTGCTATGGGATATAATATATTTCAGTTGCTATATACATATAGAGTAGTTGATATTGGTGCGTGCGGGTTTATAGTTGAAAGTGATGGTGATTGGTTGAGAACGAGGTCTGAGATGCAAGAGTTGAGTCCTTAATGGGAAATTAATGTGAAGTGATAATAAATGGTGTTTGAGGAGAAAGGAAATAAATGATGAGACGGAATATCAAATTGGCAGAGATGTGGCATGTCTTAGCTACGTAATAATAATGCTACTGCTGGTATTCTACTAATTCATGAGCTTCTACTATATTAAATTATACACACGCCATGCCTATAGGTAGAAATATAGTTCTTGAATGTAGATACTGTGCACCACACTAATAAAATAATAACTCCGGTTTGTACGCTTCATTTACAAATGGTGGTAGTTGGAAGCAATAAGTGTGAAAGTAAATAGAAATGAGAAAACATGTATGTAATTAGATAGACTCAGATGGCTTGGATCGAGAATTAGAAATGGAACCAAGATGATGACAGGGCAAGAAGAGGGAGAGGGCGAACTAAGAAGAAGAAGAAATGAATGAGAGTGAGCATTAAAATTTAATCTGTAGCTTTTGGCAAATGGCTCGACTCGACTTTGCCAGTCGTGTTTGTGTATTTGTAGCTCTCCTCCATCCATTTCCCATTTTATTTATAAGCATTTGCCAGAGTACAGTCATTACTAACACAACTATCAATATGGCATCAAACCAATGTATGAATCTGTAACTTTTACGTGTGTGTAAATGTTTATACCTTTGCTAAAGGTTAATAAATAGCAAAGCAGCACACATTATTAGAAAGTAGCAACTAACGCAAACTAATATTGTATGCAATGTGGATATTGGCAATTGTGACTTGTGAGTGCTAATGTAAATGGAGTAGGTACTGTACATAGAAGAAATGGTAGTGGTAGAAGTAGTCATGCGAAGCATACTAATACACGTTCTTGCGTTTGACTCTGTACATTTTCGTATGTTATGTGTGTGGATAGATTTTATATTTAGGTTATGCTAAGCACATTTTATAATAACCTTCGTTGAGTTGGTTTGAAAAATAGTTAAAGTTGTATAAGTGCACATATAGGTATCCTTTGGATGTACGTAATAGCAAAATGTTTTGTCGGCATAACATTTGGAGAGCAACCTGAACAGTTAAAGCGTACAGTTGGATATTAAGTAATATCTAACAATATGGGAAGAAATGTGTTGTAATAGTGGTTCTGGTAAAGTGTAGAGAAAGAAAGAAAGAAGAGTAGTGAGAGTTTGATTTTCAGTGTTCTGACTTGTGTGCTACACGGGGAACAAGAAACGGGAATGAATGTTGTAGTGCACATAGTGAAATATACTTAGAGACTTTGTGTTAAGTTAAGAGAGAGAGAGTGTGTGTAAGTATATGGCTCTCTTCTGTCTCTCTTTCTACTAGTGTACTCAGTAACGTATTTGAAATCGCATATTAATCAAATAGAATTTGGCATGTGCAATATCGGTCTGCATACAAATATGCTGTCACTACCCAACATGATTAATGACAGAAGAATATGATTTTATAGAAATTTCTCTCTTTTTACCCTCAGAGTTTCTATTGAATCATTGTCGTTTGCGGGACATAAATTAAAATTTGCTTTGTGTCCTGTCTATATGCGATAAACCGCCGATATTCCACCCAGTAAAAAGGGAAAAAACTTTATAAAAAAGACAGTCACAGCATCAGCAGGAGAATGACATCAACTTTTCTATGGAAGATTGATGTGCAGCACATGGCATATGTATACTAGAAAATCCCGAAATTCGAGTCCACATTGTATTTACGCCTTCAGCGGACCTAATCCACCTCTTCTGCTATGTCGCTCCACTACTCTACTTAGGCGAATCATTTCGTTCAATTATATCTATCTATCTATTTACATCCATTCAACTTTATTTACACACTACTCACTCAAACTGTAATACTATTAGCCATCTACTTCTGCACTGTCATGAGTTCTCTCCAAGATCTACACCCAGAATAAACTCTCACAACGTCTTTTTATATTATCACTCTCAAATCAAATTGTTTTAGATATATTGTAGTCCATACAATATCTACTATCAATTTCTTGTAGCCATTTTTCAAAGAGATTCAGAAATATACCCTTTCCATATGCCAGCAGTCTTATTCAAGCCACAACAAATTTCAATAATAATTACATTACTTCAAGACACATGTCTTTACAAAAAGTACCGTCTCAAACTCTAAACTTCTTCTCGGTAGAGTTTGAGTGTTCGTCCTGTCTCAAACTAATTTTAATTACCTACTTTAACTTTTTATGAAATTAAAATTGTTTAATCATAAACAGTTGTGGTAGTAGACTAAAGGTTTTTAAATCGTCTTCTTCTTTTCATATTATGATTACCTTTGGAAAGTTTTTACAAGATGACAGAATTCACAGACAGTATACACCTACACAGAATGAGGCAGTTGAGAATGCTTGCTTCAACAACATAATTAGATGTCGTGTAAGATATTGATACTTGGAAAATACTTACTGTGGAGAAAATCAGATTT
>JABASD010004366.1:0-15757 GCA_019776165.1 Pogonognathellus flavescens
GGATGCTAAAGCGATTTTGCAAAAGCTACTGAAATTTGACCCTGACGAACGTGCCGAGGAAGATTTGAGGAAGTCAAGAATATGTTGAGTTTTGAAAAAAATATTATATTCTTTGGTTTGACTGAGACTAGGTTAAACAGCTCTCATGATGTAAATAAATATGAAGTTCAGGGTTATAATCTTCTTAGATATGATAGAGTAATTAATGAAGGGGGTGGTTCTATGCTCTATATTAACAACAAGTGTACAATTGGAGAGATAGATTTTGAGTTTAATGCTATTGACAATTTAGAGATTCATATTGTTAAAATTAGCATGGTGGGAGTTAAACCAACACTTGTTTGTCTAATATATAACCATCCGAAAATTCTAAAGAACAAATATCTGGATGTATTTACTAATCTCTGTATGTTTCTAAGATCATTTGATGTAGAGGTGGTAATTATGGGTGATATAAACATTGACTTGCTTACATTAAATGATGACACATATAAACTATTTAGTATAATTCAGGAATTTGAGTTATACCAGTTAATTAAAACCCCAACTAGGGTGGCTTATAAAAATAAAGATGTAGATGGTGAGAAAATTGTTACAGTATCTAAAACACTGTTAAATCACATCTACGTGTCCAATAAATTGAATTTCTGTAATTATGGGCATCTGCCATTTGCTGGATCAGATCATGATCTTACTTATGTACTTAGAAAAGCAATCAAAGTAAAAATACCTCCAGAAATTATTACATACCGCACCTATTCGAAAATGGATACGGAAGGTTTTATAAATGATTTAGCATTAATTGACTGGGATGTTATGTTACTCACTATACCATTTAATGAGAGTGTTCGAGTGATTGAGAACAAAATTCTTGATTTGTTGGATAAATATGCCCCATGTAAAAAAAGAATTGTAAAAGGTAGAAACATACCTTGGTATAGTGAGAAAATAAACAAAATGTGTCAAATTAGAGATAGAGTTAAATCGGAATGTGATAACGTGGAAGATTCAGTAAAAAATAGTGAATTCAAAAAACTGAAAAATGCAATTAATAACAAACTTACTAGTGCTAGAAATAAGTATTTCCAAAAAAAATGGGGAGTGGCTAAAGATAGCAACGAAATTTGGTCAATAATGAATGAAGTCAATAATTTTAGACACAAAAAGAAATCTGAAATAGTTAAGCTAGTCACTAGTGATGGAGTAGTGTTACAAACAAATGTTGAAATCTGTGATAAATTTGCTGAAGAATTCGTTGTTAGTAATTCTACGAGTGATATTAATACAATAGGGATAATAACATTAATTAATGAATATGGTACAATGAATCAGCCATCACAGGCAAGTCAAAATGTAACCTCTATTAATAAAGAGGAATTCTGTGATGCAGTAGGTTACATAAAAAATTGTTCAGACTCACCGCTGCATGTATCAAAAAGGATTTATAAAACGTTTAGCAGTCAATTGGCTGTTCCACTTATGTGGGTGTTTAATGTTATTTTTTCTACAAGTATAATTCCGATTTGTCTTAAGGCTGCAGATGTCATACCTCTATATAAGGGTAAAGGTAAAAGACTGGATGCTGGTTCTTATAGAGCCATCTTTAACTTAACTTTCATAACAAAAATTCTTGAAAGAATAATTTATAATAGACTGTTTAATATGGTAAAGGAAAATTTGAGTGATAAGCAGCACGGGTTTAGGAAAAACAGGTCATGTGAAACAGCCACAGTAAAATTTTCGCAAGATATTTATGAGGCATTAAATAAGCCTAATGGAAAAGTTGTAGCTGTTTACATTGATTTCAGCAAAGCATTTAATTCTGTAAGTCATGATCTGTTAATCTTGAAATTAATTGCTAAATTTAAAGTGGAGCCGTACATGTTAAAGCTACTCCATAATTATGTGAATGATAGACTATTCAGAGTGAAAAATGGGCAGTACATTTCTAAATATTATGTTTTCAATTCTGGAGTTCCCCCAGGTTCTTGTCTTGGACCATTGCTGTTTAGTTTATTTATAAATTATATTGGGGAAGCTATTGGAATAGAATTTTTATTATACGCTGATGACGTAGTAATATATACAGAATGTACTAATGTTAAAGAGGGCATCACGAGAGTGAATAATTGCCTGTCTGATCTTCAGAAATGGTGTGATTTAAACCGACTTCAAATAAATCATTCCAAAACAAAAGGTATGATATTTCATAAAGCACATGACCATAAGTCAAAAAGTAAACCTGAGATTGACATTAAAGTAGGTGATACTAAAATTGAAATTGTAAATGAGTTCCGGTATTTGGGTATAATATTTGATTCTAATTTATCGTCCCAAGCTCACCAGCAACATGTTGAAACACAAACAAGCAAAGCTCTTGGAAAAATGTATAACATTAAAAGATGTATTTCTATTAATGTGTTAAAAGGGTTGCTGTCTGCTTATGTACATAGCATAGCAGACTATGGAATATTGATTTGGGCTGTTAGGACGGAAAATCAACTCAGTAGTGTTCAAAGTAAGGTTAATAGGTTCTTGATAAGCTATTTTTATCCCAGAATAATGAAAAAACTAAAAAAATGTAAAGGTAAAATACAAAAGAAAATTAGAATTAAGAATGTTAATTGTGATGATATTTTCAAGCAAATTAATGTATTTACATTGAGTGAAAGGAGAACCATAGCGATGATAAAATTTGTTTTGAAAGCAATGGCGAATGATGAATTGGGTTTTGGCGATTGGTTTAAATTTAAAAATGTACAATATACTAGATCACTTCCGCAGTTAATAGGTAGGACTGTAAATTCGAGGTCAAAACAAATCCTTAACTCGGTATTATGGTCCTGTATTAGCTTGTGGAATAGAATGCCAAGGAATTGGGAGTATGAAGAAACTACTACAACACGGGTTGGATTATTGGTTAAGGTAATGGAAAAATTGGTATTGGATAGAAAATGGTGATTCGAAAGTAGAAAAATTGTGGAAAAAAAATTGTTGTAAATAGTGACAAATTATATATCTATTGGTGTCATTTCTATGAAATCAATATTACTGTAATACTGACTGAAACCAGACACTTGAATAAAATTGAAATTGAAATTGAAATTGATATGACAGAAATCCTTAAAATGTGGGAAGGGTTTGGCTACCTGCGACAAAGTATAAGAACTGGTAAGGGTAACTATTTATTTGATCATTTATTAGTTAGTATTTTGTAGTAGCATTTTAAATGGCAAGAAGAGACAAAAAGAGACACTTTTAGTTTCATCATAAACAGTTCGGATGAAAACTTAAACGTAGATTTTAAGAATTCCAATTAGTCAAAGTGCAGGTCCATAATAACTTACTATTGTTTATTACAAGCACTATCTTTAATAATAAACAACATACACACAAGCACAGGAATGAGCGGAACTATATCAATACACTCAGGAATCAATGCATTATCGAATATTAATAAGTATAGTATTAGCAATCAACTCATTAAGCTACAAGTGCAATCTTAGCAATCAATTTATTCAACTGCAAGTACAGTATTAGCAATCAACATATTACATTGCAAATACAATATTAGCAATCAACTTATTCAACTGCAGTTATAGTATTAGCAATCAACATATTACTCTGCAAATACATTCATAGCAATCAACATATTACTCTGCAAGTACAATATTAGCCATCAACATATTACTTTGAAAGTACAGTATTAGCCATCAATTTATATCTCTACAGAAGTAAAGTCATAGCAATTAAATCAATACTTGTGTCAAAAAGAGTAACACTTCGAGCACTGTCGTAGTAAATCACAAACAAAGATTCAGTTGTGGACCCAAATATTAAGCAGTCATACGTATTATGTAATACTTTTTTGTTTTCATTGCTAGTGAATCTTCAAGAACTCTTTCGCGTTGGAGACATAAGCATACCTTGTTACCTGATTTCGGATATAAAGAAAATCAAATCAGCAATCTCAGATTTAGATATAATTAAAGACTGCAATATTCCTTATTTTGGATTTGGCTACAATTTGGACAAAGCAAAAGATCTTGAAATTTGCAAGGGTAAAAATTCCCACATTTTGACAAAAGGTAATTACATACATTATTGAATAAATTGTATAGTACAATATGTCGTTTATTTTGTTTCAGACGTAGAAACGGCTTCCAGTTCTAAAGCTCTCGCTTATGATACAATGCAACAAAAATTGCTGAAATTAGAACAATCTGTATCAAGTTTGCAGTCTGCAAACATGCGTTTGGAAGAACAAAATGACAGAAACTCTAACTATGTTAAAAGTTTAGAGGCCAAGGTATTGGGCTTAACCTGCCAACTAGAAGAAGCAGAAAATTCGGCATCATCGTTGAAAGACGAAAATGCCACTCTTCACCAAAAGAAGAATCAGAATAAAATTATTGTGAAACAACTTAAGGAAGAGTTAAGTAATTCGAAGCATATGATTACCACTTTTAAAGACGAACAGGAAAAAACGAAGGTTTCGTCAGAAAGAAGAATTTCGAGCTTAAGGGATAACTTGGCTCTAATTACACAAGATGGGGACACATTGAAAGAAAAGAACAAGAAATTAAAAATGGGACACTTAAAAAATGGCTTTCCTAAGCATAAAAAAGATTTTTCACATGCCACATCCCAAACTGATACAACTGAGATTCAAGAAAATAGAGGTTCGATTCTAAATGACAGCAGTTCATTGGGTATTAGCCTTTCAGTGCAAGCTGTTGAGACGTTGCCTGTTGAAGATGGAACCTTACCTTCACACGACAGATCATTAAGTCAACAAAATGTACCTACCCTGAATATGGAAACTGCCGCCAGCTCAGCACCAACACACACAGGGTTTTCCATACATAATGCCAGCTCAACTTCATCTGCGGCTGTGTCCCGACTAAGCGGAGCGATCGCAGAAAAGAGTACGGTTTGATTTCTTAACGACAATCATAATTATTTATGCTGAATGTACTATTAAACCTTTTTTTTTGGTTTTTTCTTTGTATCATTTAGATTTTAAATGCTGTTTTTGCCGTTCTTCATTTTCACACAAGCCATCACTGCATCGTCACGTTACAAAAAAACATACAAGGCCACAAGAGTTATTCGTTTGCAATGTATGTGACAAATCATTTAATTACAAAACTACCTTGAGAGCGCACATGAATAATCATGAAGGGATAAACCCATTCCAATGCAAATTTCGTGATGCTACATTTACTAGTTCATCACATCGATCTTATCATGTAAAAACTAAACATGCGACTAACTAAATATTTAAGTAATTTTAGTTTCAATGAACATATGTTAAAACCTAATTGATGTTTGTATTTAAATATCATTTACAATGAAATTTGGTTATTTTTTGTTACTATTAGTTTGTGTATTTGTTTTTTCGACATGAATTTCTATATAATTTTGTTATCCAATTTAATAATGAAATAATTTGTTGAAACCCTACTGATTTCTTGTTTCTCCATGAATTAATTCCAATAGTTTTGTTTAATATAAAAAATTTAAGACGGACATGTGTTGACGTAACTTTATTTATTATTATTTGCATGTGGTGAATTACATTGCATTTTTATTCAGTTTTAGCATCATATAGCATGTAAATTGAATGTAAGTTAAACTGACCGTCAAGGAGCCATTTTGGTAGGCTACCAATATATGCAAACTTATGCGCTAATTTTTTCGCATTTTCATTCGAAATGGGAATTGCAATAGAAACAATAACGCTTTGAAGCGTCATAGATTTTCGGCTATGAAAAAATCTAAACATATTCTCTATAAACGCTTTCTAGTCATCAGACTTTAATACTGAAATTCTAATCCGCATTTCAAATTCCAATTAAGTATTAAAATTTGGAATTGACTGGTATTAAAGTTTCAACAAATGCCAATTATTAGTTAATTTGCTATTTGCTTATTTGTTTAGCTGCCAATTTATTGCTCCAACAAATCACATATTTTATCAATTAAAGCACTGAATAGATAAAAGCCAAATGATTGTTGTGTTTAATAACATTCCAATCAATTACCAATTATAGCAATCAACGCTTAAATTAGAAGATCTGCTGTAGCAATCAAAGCTCGTATATGCTTCACTCTTTAGCCATCAATGTTGAAAGGAGCTTAACTGTTTTAGCAATCAAAGCTCCTCGTTTGCGAATCAACTCTGATGCAAAGAATACGTTTGTAAAAATATTTAGGCAGCAAATTACCTTTTGGTAATGGCTGTGTTAAATTTTATTGGTTCACAGTTAATAAACTTGCTGTTGTTTTCAATGGTTTGAAGATGAAGTTTATATAAATTTAAGCATATATATTAAGTTTAATATTAATTTTTTGTCACACGTCAATGACAATTCGTTTATTAGTGCTTACATTCAAACTTTTTTTTAATTTTCAGAAGATATGAATTTAGCCGGATTCCTTTATTTGGCTCATATCTTTACTCTCTGTGGCCGTAAAAAGATACCTGTTGCTACACCAGGAAAAAATACACGTACTACTAAAAGGCAGAAACTAACCAATGAGAGCGATTCCACAAATGTTACTGTCAAAATCTCTAAAACAGAGTGCTTGGAATCAATGTTTCTTCACAAACCGGTAAAAACATGTGAACCGTCATAATTAATATATAAATATGACTTGAAAATGCTTATCGTAAAATGTAACACTAACTTTTTTATCTTGTAGGAGAACTACAACCCTAAAGAGGTTTTACAAGAATGCTGTGTGAAGACCCCTTTTATACTTGCATTAGGAAGTCTTCCTAGTCTCAACTTCAAACATTTTTGGATAGTTTTCGGAAAATACCTTCTGCCATGTGAAGCTAATTTTTTGTCAGCTTTAGATACTTGCTATAAACTATTTATTGTTATGAACATTGACTTTCCAGACCAGTCTGCTGCAGCTTGGAATTTCGTCGATATTGCTGTGTTTGCAAGAGCCTTGAATCCTCAAAAAGTTCCTCCATCTGTTCAAGCACTTGTAGGTCAGGTTTTGTCGCGTATCGACATAGGAAATGATTCCTAGAGTTATAAATGTTTGCATAAATGTCCTGTTTAAATGTGTGTAACAACAGCAACCATCAGTTATAAACGGTTAAAGGCGCTTCCCTGTGTAAATTTGTAGTGTGTACTATGAATAAAATGTAAATAATTGCTGTTGTTACGCACATTTAAACAGAAGAGTAATATATATCCTTACGGTAATTGAATGAACTAAATGTTAAATCTTTATTTGCAACTTTATTTAATAAAATGTACCTTTATAAGATATTCCGGTGTGATAATCACAATATTCGTGTAGAAAGTATGAGCATTTGAAACTATAGAATTGCAAATATGGGCAAGTTGAATAAATTGTGAAATGACAAACATGGGGCACTATGAACCTTTTATTGGCTGAAATGTTAAATATGGGGCATTATGAGCATCTAAGTCAGATTTCCTTTTAATAGACTAGGTTACTCCATATCGGGTAACGTTGCTCTAAATAGACTAATGCGTTTAATCAATATAGAGTAATAACAAATGCATGTGGGCTCCTATACCTCACTCAGTTTAGAGTAATGGTTGGTCGATATAGAGTAAAAAGTTTACTCTATATCAGGTAGTTTAGATTGCCCGGCATTACAACTAATCGTTTCGTGCGAAACACAGTAGTCACTGGACATTTAGGAAATAGAGTAAATTTTAGCACTATATCGACTACTCAGTTCTAAGCGTGTAGGCAAACTGCAAAACAAACTATTACTAAACATTTTTGAAATGCATTCAAATTAGCCATAAATTCCTATACTCACTTCTATATTTCTACGTTTAATTTAATAAATGTATTAACTATACTATACTGCTATATTTATAACCAATAAGTTGTATTATGGGTCCTTTCTTAGTGTTTGTGCGATTCACAAAGTGGAAGCAGCGTGTAAGCTATTAAAAGAACGATCACTCCCGAACACTCCACAAATACAATACATTGCAAATGACATGAGCGTAATAAACCTAAACAATGCACACTTTTACACATAGTGGCTATAATAGCGTCCACAATATTACCAAAAGTCATTATGTTATCTATACTCATTTCTACTGCTAACCCATTTACACTACTAACCTATTTACACATTATAACACTTTCAAAGGAAACAAAATAAAAATATTCACAAACCAAAGCAGTCCATTTAAAGTTAAATATTCAAAATATTTGCATTGTTTTTAACATGCGTGAATGATAATGGCTACTATGGAAGAATAAACTTTTGCTTGCTGAAATAGTTCTATTTTGATAATCGCTATTGGTGTTTCAAGGTTCAGTCTAATTCAAACATGAAATGAAATAATTGGACGCAACCTTGAAACGAAGCGATAATTAATTATTTCTGATGTTTCGTTGCAAGAAGCAAAACATTTGCATTCTTGGCAATGAAAAAAGGAAAATTCCTACGTTCTCACATACAGCTCTTTTCATATGAATTATATATATAAAGATAAATAAAAAGTTTTGGTTTATTTATTTAGATTTATTTAACTGCATTAATTATGGATGTAATTTCTACAAAACGGTAATCGTAAATTTAATTTTAAATTACTCCAAGTGTTACTGCTTTGTCGTCACTACGTGGAGATATCCCGTGCGGGTAAACCGAAAGCATCCCTTATAAATTTGGATACCTAACACTTGATGCAGATCTCCAAATCCAAACATAATTAATAAAACCCGGATATTTATTTATTTGTGATCCCAAAATTATTACGAAACCATTTAAAAGTTTGAGCCTAAATCTAACAATTTAGAAGTGAATATAATAATTTAAATCAAACAGAACTAAAGTAAGTTAAGTTGACAAAATATAACGTATATACATTTATGCAGTCGTTTATACCGATTCTTGATGCCACAATACGTTTTTGTATCCTATAAATTATTAGTATTTAAGCTTGATATTAAATAAACTTAAAATTAAATATCACATAATATCAAATATAAATGTTTTTCGGCCCGATTTAGAAAGTTTTCTGTGCAGCTGGTCTCACCATTTACCGATTCGATTGATTCATTTCAAAATTCAAAGGGAATGCGCTTCAATACAAATGCACATAAATAACGTTATTGATTCTTTAGACAATTGCGAAAGCGCATTTTACATTAATTGAAAGGTTGAAGGTTAATAATTTTCAAGGAAATATTCAGTTTTTAAACTTTAATGCGCAAATTTTAGAAACTTTTTGTGCTATTTTTTGAATTATATACTTTTTGTAATATGATTTCTGCAAGGCACATTTACGTATGGGCTCGCCGAGTTTCAGCCCCCAACCAAATTCAGGAAAATCTTTAATCTCAACCGCAGCGCAAGCACATTTTTGCGTTTTTAGAGAAAAATGTATAATTTTTTGGATATGAATGTGTAAATAGTCGAGTTTGAATATTTAATGGGTAGGGGGTCGGAAGAGGCCGTTGACAAAAGCTGCTAGTTCGGCAACATAATTAACTTGAGTCACTTCAGCTACTTCATTACAGCCGTTTTGCAATGGTTTGCTCTGTACTAGATTACTACGATTATAACAAAAATACACGAGACTTAATGACTGAAATTTGAAAGTATTGATACATACAATGCCCATAATGCAATGGTAATACTACTAAATTTTATCATTAATATTTCCATTGTTTTGAGCAGCCGTGAATAATAATGTTAACTTTACAACGATAAACTTGTTGTTGTTCAACAACTTTCTAATTTGATATTCAGTGTTTCAGGGTTAAGTTCAAGTGCTTAAGAGGTTTGTACCAAACCAAATACAACCCGGATGAGTTCTAAACCTCATAAATTTTGTATATGAATCAGTTTAAGTTCAATTTGAGCATAATTGGATGAAATTTACTTACTTGTTTCAGTGTAGAGTTCACACTTTCTCGAACTGGTGAGCTTCCAGTCACACTTGCATAATTTTTAGCTTCCGATTACAATAAAGAGCAGTAAATTAATTAAAAATAATTCCGAAAAATACAATTGACAAATGACTCTCAGTCTTACTCAAAGGAGTCTCAAGGAGAATTTTTCGATGATAATGTTCTTCTAATTATGTTCGATATTGGCTTGGGAAGTAATTAAAGTTACTTATTATCATGAAGCTGGACATATTTTAAATTTCACGATGGTTTATCTAAAAAAATTTAAAACTAGATGCAAACTTGTAATTCCATCACAAATCAGCCCCAGCTAACCTCAGGTTAGAGTTCATTCTGGGTCACCTCTAGTACCTATTCTACATATTTACTTACTAAAAAATAGCATAACAAACTAACCGTATGTATGTGTTGTCATCAAGGCAGTGCACTGAGTCTGCTCTAGAAGAACATGGAAATACCCCATACTATCCCATCCCAAACTATCCCATACTACAGATTAAAAGCTTAAGTGTATAATGGCGCGGTAATACAAATTGCAGATTACTGTTATTGCTATGAAAATGCGTTCAAGCAATGAACGGGTTACCGCTAGTGTTATATATGATGCAAAAGTATTATCAACAGGGCCGGTCAAGTGGCAAGGCAAGCCAGGCGACCGCCTGGGGCAGCAGATTTAGGGGGCAGCAAAATTACAAAAAAAATAATTACAATGAAATAAATGTGTGTGCGTTCAAATACATAACAACGTCTTAAAAGATGGCCTATACACTATACAGGTCACTTCAGAGACGTAACTTAGCACAGATATGTTAGACTATTTGGGTTGAGGGCTTTCCAGCTCTTACACGCCCGGTCCATCCGAACTGAGCTGTTATTATCCTACACATAGAATTGTCAGCTGAGAGTCAGCTGCTTGATTCAAGGATAAATAAATTACATGTGTTTTGCTATTCAAGCCACAGTTGAGATGCAGAGTATTCGGCAAATGCTATAAAACCCAAAATCGGATACAATGTCGGCTAGTCTGCACCATCAACTAATAATTTGAAAACATTTTTTTCGAAAACTTTCAAAAACTGAAAATCACTTGGCGTGTTAGGCTAGATTTTAATTATTCATTATATAAATCAACTCTTCTGCGTATTTCGACAATATTTTTGTGTCAAACACGCCACGTGCTTTTCATTTTCCTTATAACTATTAATTATTCATTTTCGAAATTTATTTCAATCCAACCCCATTTTCTTTTGATGTGAGATTCAATTTAACATACGCTTGAGAAATTTTTGCTATAATCGCTATAGACAAACTATAAAACAAATTATTACTAAACATTTTTGAAATACATTAAAATGTTCTGTAAAACAAAAACGTAATATGTTTCAAATGTTAATGTTCTAACTTGCAGCGTTGCAAAACCATCAATGGTATAATTTAAAAACGCGTCAGTAGTTCAATTTTTAGTAAACAAACAAATACGTTCTTTTAAATTGAAATATTATAATATTTATATCCTAATACTTAGAAAACTTCCCGCTATAACAATAATAATAATAAAGGAACAACGCAAGCTATTATGTAACTCAATTCGGCCATTTTCCAAACGGCAACAACAATCACCGGTCCGGATTACTGACATTTTCCATCCGCTTTACTGACTTACACACTTTGCGGGAATATTTCTTTTTACGCTCCGCCCATTGTGTCTTTGTATGCCTTGGCTTTCCAGCTTTTTGGGCTGATTGAGCCTCAATTGCTTCATGAGCCTGAGGAATTTGAGTAATTTTTACTTCCTCCTCCTCCCATGTTTTTGTCTCCTCCGAACGCCACGCTTCTCAAAATTGCTGAAATTTATCGTTCATAAAACTTACAATTGTCTTGGTTACTTCGGCAACTTTCTCTTTGACTTCGTCCATTGAGCATAATCTTATCGCAATCCCTGAGATTTCATTCATTAGTGTAACTGGGGATCCTGTTTTTCCCATTGACTGGGATTCTGTGTTGGCTACTTCGTCAAATCCTGACATATTTTACTGCAATTGTTCTGTTTGAGAATATTTTGTAGTAAAGTTTCTAAGTTTTCCTTTTTGACTTCGTGTGTTGTAGGTACTGGAAATAATGTAGTCTCTGTTGCGTCCGCTCTCTATTCTTCGTTCCAAAACTCTCGCTTCTGCTTTGCACGGTTGTATTGTATTTTCCTGCTACACTGCTAACTGCACTCAATAATTTTGCTACAGTTGTAATGTATTGTTTAGACTTCTCTTGTACAAGGAATAGAGTTTGAATATATGTTTGTACTACTATGGTTTCTCACTACACTCGTCATCTGTAGTTTACTCTACTTGAACTTGAATTATGCTGCTACACTGCTAACTGTACTCAATTATGCTACAGTTGTAGTGCCTTGTGTTAACTTTACTTGCACTTGGGTTTCTGTCCAGGCTTTACTGGGGTTTACTGTTTATTACTAATTGCTAAGGCCTGGCAAAATATGTTTTTTAAAACCCAGAATATGTATGTAATATGTTGAAAAAAGAAGCAAAATATTTTTTTAAATATTTTGAAATAAAACCACTCAGAATGACCAAATATACATAAAAATGTGACCCGGTATTACATTTCGGCAATATTAGACAATTATTAAGACAAATAGTGGCTTAAAACATGAGCATAATAGAAAAAGTGTAATGTTTTACGAAGCCTTTGGCAGTTTTGCTGACACAAAATCAAATCTTAAATCAACCTTGTCTTTAGCATACCGTAAGGCGTAAGGACTGTTTTCCAACACACTTCTGTGTGTGAAAAGCTGTTGCGAATTAGTTAAATCTATTATACCGACTACCTATGTGAGGTTGCGCTTTGAAAATTGTTGGATTTGAATTGTAGCCTAACTCCTGTGACCGCACTTTCCATCGCTTTACGTCTATTTATATAATAGTAACTAATCTTCAGTTATGTATCTAGGATAAAGGATGGGCTCATTTTGCGGCTTTCGGCCGTTAGTCCTAATAACTCTTTGTGCAAGGGAGGGTAGTATGACCTTAAAGCGCCTTCCTTAGTTAGACAAAAATTGGAGAAAGAAACAAGAGATGAAAATTAATAAAATAACGTTTAATTAGCTCACCAACATATGCATTTTAACAAGTTGGGCGAAATAAATTTTACAATTAAATGTGTACATTAGGTACGTAGTGATGTATTTCTACCCGTCGCGTACCCAGGGAGGGTGCTATAGGTGCTCAAGTACCCCCCCTCCCCAGATTATGGTATTATGCACTAGATATTTTTGGAATTTTCAAAAGAAACAAGCAAAAAGTATAAAATTTGGCTCCAAATGAACAAAAAAAAATTTCGAAAAAAATCGAATTTGATGTGTTCTGTTTTATTTCAGTCTAGATTTTGCCATATATTATACCTAGCACCCCCAACTTTCGATCCTGGGACGTGCCTGATTTCTACAGAATATATTAAACAGAACAGCAGATTGAGTGAATTGTTTAAATTCAATGAAAGCGTTCTCTTAAACTTTGGAGTTTACAAGAGTTAGTTACCATTTAATCTCCACAACAATACATTACGTAAATTGAATGGAATACAATATTAATCAAGGCAGATGAATGATTTCCCCAGTTATGCCGCGCCGCACTATTCAGTCTAAAATTTCTTAAAATCGGTAAAAATATGGATAAAAATACCTAGAAATAGCCCAAATTATGTAGGGAAATACCAAAAAATCTGCAAAATATGTAAAAATGCCCCAAAAATGGCTAAAAAATATGTATTTAAGAAAAAATCCAAAATATGTAAAAAAATATGTAGTATGTAGAAATACACCAAATATTAACCAAATATTTTCAATATTTTTTTTCAGGTGGCCCTCAATCATCTTTATATTGGCTGAAACAAGTAAATACAAAGTTTTGTCTTTGTAAGTCAACGCTGTGTGGATATAGAAAAACCTATTTTGCCGGGCCTTACTAATTGCACTGATTTGCTTCTTTTCGTAATATTCTACTAGTACATATCGTTGTTTCTTGTATTACTTATTGCACTAAGTTTCTGCAGTCTCAATATTATTACACCTGCGTATAATATACTAGTACATATCGTTTGGATATATTATGTGTACTCTTTACTTTGCTTACTAATATTACTTGTATAACTCCCTGTACTAATTTGCTACAGTCTCAATTGCTATACCTAGTACATATCGTTTAGATATATTGTGTGTACTCTTTACTTTATTTCTCACTGTACTAATTTGTTACAGTCTCAATATTATTACTTGTCCAGGCTTGTGCTGATCAGGCTTACTAGGGTTTTCTGTCTTCTGTAACTGTTCTGCTGCACTGGTTTAGCTGCAACTTCTTCTACTCCTATATTATTAATTAATTATAATATCTGATGTAGATACTGTTCTGTTGTTACATAATATCCTTTTGGATATTTTATGTAACTGTTACGTTATTTCTTCGTTGTAGTGTTATTCCTTGGTCCACTGTTCCACTATTAATACATACTATCGTTTTGGGATATTTTTCATGTATTATTTTCTATGCGACTTCTGTACTGTTTTCATACATAATATCTTTTTGGGATATTTTTATGCATTAAATTTCATGTTGCTTCTTTACTGATACTTTTCTCTGAATTGTGTAATTCGTTAGGAATTATTACAATTTTGATTCTCTTACTGTGTTAATCTGAGAGAACATTTTCTGACTATGTTCAAAGAGCTGAATCGTGCGATAACATGTTCTGAATAATATTCTCATTAACACATAAGAAGATTCAAAGTGAACATCATGAACATATTCTTGATACTAAAAGTTTTTATTTAGATATGCTTTGATATTTATACAAGTACATTTCAAAAACAAAAGTGACAAGTATAAACATCTTTACCTAATAATTCGTTTCTTGTAACCAGGGCAAGGATAGGTAGGACATTGTCATATTTGTATTGATAAAAGTTATTGACTTAAGACCTCCGGATATATCCGTTTCATGACCTTACCAGCTTATATTCAAAAGTTATAAAATCCTAAAATGACATATTTTGCTTTTAAAGTCATATCTGTCATATTACAGTTTTAAAGTCATATAACGTCATATTTGCCATAATTTTGCAAAAAACATAGTAAAATTTGCTAAATTATTTGCTTGAATACATAATTTAAGCTACCATTTCCTTGTATACAGCTCAAAAGCTGTGTCCAACGTATAAATCTAAGCTAATAGAAAGTGACATAACTAGCTATTCCTGCTTTTAAGCGGCAAACATTCCCTGGTTTAATTTACAAAATTCAAAATTCCGAGAATTCTTATAAAGTTATACTGGAAAGCACATTCTGGATGATTCAACATGCATTGGAAAAACTGTATCTTTCTAAAATTTATAGCAAGGTAGAGCATAAAAATATTTTTTAAGTTCAAATACTATTATTTAATAATATTTTAGAATTGATAAAGGTTTAGCGATTTTATGTTGATGAATATTTTTATTTTTTGCAGAGCTTAGACGCTATTAGAAAGGATGTTGGGTAGGGCCGGTGAGGATTTGTAGCTTTAACAGGAGCATCTTCATATTTTAGAAGTCGATTTCTCTCCCACTTTTTTTGAAGACGTATGTAGAGCTACCATGTTTTATAGCCACAGTTTCAGGCTGATTTAAGACAGTTTCAGGCTGACTTGAGACAGTTTCAGGCTGACTTGAGACAGTCTCAGGCTGACTTGAGACAGTCTCAGGCTGACTTGAGACAGTCTCAGGCTGACTTGAGACAGTCTCAGGCTGACTTGAGACAGTCTCAGGCTGACTTGACACCGT
>JABASD010004367.1:0-15752 GCA_019776165.1 Pogonognathellus flavescens
AAATATGAGTTAATACGTGTATTGAGTAGGTACATGGAGCAAAGTCCGCCTATGAAAATCTACTGTAGTATTAAGAGTTGGCGCGATTGTCATGCCTCTATGAAGCGCACAGTCCCTATACAGACCGCAACCGAAAAGGGTTTCAGATGTTGCACGATCACGAAAGGATTGAGATGAGAATATTATGTAGGAAAAATATAAAGGTGGCAAAAGATCATCTGTGTTTGATGTTGCTGAACAAATGTGGAGACCACATGATGGTAAGGTGGAAGAACTGAAACTACACTGTTTTGTTTTGAACTGTGGAAGAACGAACTTGAAGGAAGTGAACAAATAATTGCATCATCATCGTCTTAGTCTTATCGTCGTAACTTTGTCCATCGTAACTGTGTTGTTCTGTTGTTGTCACTGTTAGTGTTTATAAATAGATCCAAAAAGCGAATAATGACAGGCAAATAATATGGACAGTGCAGGTGGTCCTTCTGCCGAAACAGAGTCTGAAAACAAATCTGCTGATACTGAAACGCAAAAAGATCCTGGATCATCAACTTTGGAAACAGAAACTCCTCAATCTGAAGATACTCCAGAAACAGCTGTAGTAAAACCAACTACCCCTGTGAAGAAACCAGAAAAAAGTAAGTGATTATGATTTGTTTTTTAATTTTTGTATCGTATTCCAATAAATGCGTTTAGCGTTTGTGTATAAAGTAACATGTTACAATTCTCACTGCTTTGATAGAAATGGTTAAATTGAAATTTTCTCTCTGATATTTCCAGTAAACGTGATATTGAAACCAGTTGGTGATGCTCCCATTTTAAAGCAAAAATTGTGGGCTGTAGAAGCGGATAGGCCGATTTCAGGTGTCATCCTATTTGTCAAAAGGTTTTTAAAAATTCAAGGTGACGGTGGATTGGTAAGTGACTATTTTACGCTCACTGACTCACTGATATTAATTGTTAATAAAAATTGTATACAAATTAATATTAAAAAATTGTTAAATTGACATTTTCAGTTCCTGTTTGTAAATCAAGCATTCGCCCCTTCTCCAGATCAACTTGTTAGAAATTTATACGAGTGCTTTGGATCTGACGGAAAACTTGTTTTACATTATAGCACTACCACAGCTTGGGGATAAATCATTTGGATCCATCCACTCATTCCACTCCAAGTCAATACATACCCACCACACACCACATACGACCGACCTTCTACTTTTAAAAGTCGGTTTCCGATTTCTGACTACGTGTTATCACTCATCAACTATATACATTCCTGGTCCTGCCACTTCTACTGCATAGTAAGATGTTTTATTGAATTGTGATATTTTAAGTTGTGTAATTTGCAGGCTTTCATTAGTTTTATTATACTAGAGAGAGAATTTTCATGTTATTAATGAATCACCGATATTTTAACAAATATTTGTCAATATGACACGGTATATACATAATGTTGATATTTTTTACTTCTTATATTAGTAAATCTTAATCGTAGAATTAATTAACTGTTAACTACTTTGAATAATTATATACTCCAACTGTTATACTACATTATTTATTGCAAGAGAGGCGCAATTTCATTTCAACAATTTAGAGCTTAGATGTTTAGGAATGAAAGAAAATTACTAACTAGTCAATTTGAATTTAAATATTTAGTTTGAAGTAGCAGGAGGAAATCTATGTACTTAGAAGTTGATATAAATTGCCTTGTCATATACAGTAAAAGTGTAGTGTAGACTGTAGTCACTGTAGAGCAACCAGTAATGTATATAGGCATTATTGCAATATTTATGCTTTGGATAGACTATCTAATTAATCTAATATGGTTTCATTAAATGGGACTATTAACCGATAGTAAGATTATTTAATAAGCTTCTCCTTCCCGATTTGCATTTAGTTGTGCCTTTAAATTCATAAAAGTGTAATAAAACAGACTGAAGATCGTGTTTCTAATACGGGGGATATTGAGAAATAGTGTACTGACAGTGAGTGTGTCGTATTTATTAGGTAAAAGGCAGGTGAAGACAGAAGTATGTTCTATTGCTGCGGATGCATCTGCAGATTAGAAGGTGAGCTTTTGGTTACATGAGAGCAGATGAGAGAATGTTACTAGTTGTGGCAACGTAGGGTGATGGATTGAATAAACGAACTGTTCAGACCTTCAGAACAATGACTTGCAAAATTTTTAGACAATTGAGTCACCATTTTGGCCCCTTTCCTTTATCTGTGAATGTATATGGCATTTTTCTTTAATAATTCAATAAATAGGCTTTAAAATAAAAATTAGTTACATTTTACAATACATTAATTTGTGGATTAGTTAGTCTTTTTCATACAGCCCCAGTATCAAGTCGTTAAGCATTCATGTCTTACGACAACACAGGTAACAATAATCGAGGAAAAGATTCGCAGCAGAGGGTATGCTATTTACTTGCAACTACTTTACTAGGAATTTTTTTAGTGTATTTTTTAAACAAGATGCATAAATGCAATAACAAAAGAAAGAGATTTACATACAAACAAAATACAGTAGTTCATAAATAGTTTACATTATGTTTGTAAGTGTACTTAAAGTTTACTAAAGTGAAACTAATATATCAAAAGGTTTGATATTTTGGTTTTAATTATTTTAATTTGCTTTGTTTTCAGAGAATGCATCTCCCAAATATGCACGGTGCGCGAGATTTGGATCCAGGTCACATTGCGGGGATGGATGTCATGTCTGATGATGAGTTAGTGACCATTTCCGTGCGTGACCTAAATAGAACCCTTAAGATGAGAGGACTATCTCGAGAGGATATTATACGTATGAAGCAAAGACGACGAACCCTAAAAAATAGAGGATATGCAGCTAGGTATGCAACAGTCAAAGAATATTTCAGTACAAATGTCAATATATATTTTTAATTTATTTAATGTCTAGTAATCAAATACAATAAAATATATTATGGTTCTCTTAAATCACAGTTGCCGTGTCAAGCGTATTGAGCAAAGAGAAATTCTGGACGGAGACAAGAATTTGGAGCAAACGACAATTGAATCCATGATGGCAACAAATCAAGGAATACGAGACGAACTTGAATCAATGCAATCCAAATTTGATGCCTTACGTAAATTCGCCATGCAGAAAAAGATCCCCTTACCATACGATTTGTGAATCGCTCAATTGAAAAATTTTCGTTTAAGTTTTAATTGTTCAGATTTTCTCTATCGCTCTTTTGTACTTGTACTTTTTATTGTGTATCGTAGGATAAATTCGTTCATCGCAGAATTTGAAACAACCTTTGTAATTATTATTTATTCGCTTATAAATTGCTTTATGCTTTCACTTTCGAGGTCATTTATTGGGTCAATGGGTAGGGGTAGGAGTTTTCGTTTCTGTCTTTTGTATAGGTTTAGATTTTTTGTTAGTTGTCCGAAGAGTATTTTCTTCTAGTTTTCTGATAGCTTCTCTAGACAAATGATCAGCAAATCGAAGCGGCTCTGGTACACGAAACTTAGAACAAGACATCACTACCCTCTGAGCTGTTTCTAAGTTGATCTTGTGACCGACGGAAACGTATACAGGATTTTTTGTCTTTTCAGCTGTTTTTAAGGCCTATAGTTAAAATATAGCACAATAAGTACCTATAGTTTGGTTAATTATGCTGCTAGATTACTCACACACCCATTCATCAAAGTTTTAAGTGATATGCACCATATTATGTAAATCTGTAAATGTAATGCTATACATATAGTCTCTCGGATGTTTAAAAGAACAATAAAGCTTTCTACAATCCTTTTGGAATAAATGATGGGTAAATGTTTTGTACATACTTATTGTTTTTATGCATTCTCTACTAACTGTAATAATAATTTACCATTCCTATTACACAGTTATCAGCATCTCGAATTGGAATGTAATCCCCAGCGTTTTTCATACTTTGTACAATATTCTTAGTGCATTCAATCCCTTCTAAAATGTGAAGATTTTTTGCTACACCGATTGTTGGTATAGAAAGCGCGTATCCAATGTGACATGCCGATCCACATCTCTGAGGATGTAAAAGACCGTTTCCGTCTACAAGAATAACATCTGGTGTGAATGCGGGATTCTTGTGGATGATTTCCTTAAGAAGATTTACCAATGGGGTAGATTCTTTAAAAGCCAAGAAACCTGAAATATGAATTATGAAAATGGGACGATTAATTTTCTGTTCTGAACTACAATAAGCCTCAGATGTGTAATTATTACAGTTAAGAAATCTAAATTATTAATTATATTTCGGTGAAAATGACCAACCTAACCTGGCACATAAGGCACTTCTAAATGAACGCTTTGAACTTCCTCGTATATGACTTTCAAAGAAGGATGTTCACAAATAACTACAGCAGCAAAGGCATCACAAGTTTCTTTATCGTGTGCATCCACCGGGTATGATATGTCCAATCCGGCCACGATTTTTAGTGCCCTATATATATAAACATGTAGAGCTTATTGCAGATATTCTGTAAAATAACTGGGCTTAAACACAGATAAAATTATTCAACAAATTAAGACTGAAATAAAATGCTATAAGAGAACAATTTGTTTCTTGGGTGTCTTGAATACTTGTAAACTGAACGTTCACATTTAAAAAAAATTTAACCCCCATATTAAGTTAATCATACGATTTACGTGCATATGATATGATCCATTATATTGTTATGCAATTTGACTATTTGACCCATTTTGAATTATGTATTTTTACTTCAGTGGCTAGTGGACATTCTGCATTGTAAATGTGTACAAAATTTTATACACATTTTGTAGAAAATCTTTTTGTGTGCTTCATGAGCTATGATTTGTCAAAGCGCTTTTACAAAAAGAAAGTAGTGAAATCCTGTAATTCGGACGGTTTTACAATGCTACCGAAATGAATTTCTTAGGAGGACAAAATAATTTTTCTAAGTAAAACTAATCTCACCATCGTATTCAGTCATGTTTACTTTGTTTACTCTACGAATCCTGAAAGTTGCATAAGAATCGGTGGACGTTGATTTTCCAACCCAGATTCCTATATATAAATGCGACAGGTTGTCCAAAACTCCAAAAGTATCTAACTTGTAAAAAGTTGTCGCATTTAGGATTCGAAATCAAAAAGTTTAGAAAATCAACCTCCACCGATTCCTATGCAACTTTCAGGATTCGTGGAGTAAACATCACTGAATACGATGGCGAAATTAGTTTTACGTATCAAAATATTTTTGCCGTCCTAATAAATTTCGGTAGCATTGTAAAACTGTCTGAATTACAGGATTTCACCACTTTCTTTTCTCATGAAACCCATTAGTTTAATAATAACTAATTGTACACAATTGCAATTCAGAATGTCCACTAGCCGCAAAAGTCACCATGCATCATTCGAAAAGGGTTACTTCGTGTCAAAGATATTCAACATACCGTAAATCATTTTGCCACGATTCGGTATTTTCCGTAATAATTTTTCGTTTCAACTCATTCTGAACTATTTCCCATTGCTTAAGTAATTCTGGATCAATTTTGTTGGTAACTTGAGCTTGAGACGGCTCCATGCTATAAAATGCTTTCATAGGCTGATGAAATCCAGTCTCTGAAAAACCATAAATTACGTAAGTTTCTGCAATGTTTTGTTTTGCTAACTTACCTTTAAATTGTATAGTTAATTGGTATGTGCCAGCAGCAATAATTTAGACAATTTTTGCTACGTGTGTACTGTAAAACTTGTTACTCTTAAATAATTTTATACTAAAAATCTTTAACAACAAACCATACAATCTAACAGGTACAAGAATCCGATAAGAACGTCTTAAGCACAGCAAAAGAAAGTGGTGAAAGCAGATTGATAACTACAAAACTAGCGCCGTAAAAGAAGAAGGATGATTCTCTCCTGTTGAAACAACATAGAATTGACTTTAACCACAAACAACCCTCTGCTTTAACGTATGAAAGGCCCGCAGTCGCTGTCAGCTACTTCCAGTTGCAAAGCTTTACCTGCAGTTAATGTAATTATAGGTATGGTTTACGGTTCTAAGTTATTTCGATGCATTAAACTTGCAAACTACATTTAAGATGATTATACTATAAACTGTACTCTGTAGCTGTAGTGTCTGTACATATACGTTGCACTTAACAGTATTGATACATTGTCAATGAATACAGCATTGATTTAGCTTAAACATGATTCAAAATTTATACATTCAGTCTTCTAGTGAATTCGGTGAATTTAAACATTTTCTTGCTTAGATAGAAACTGTACCAAATCAGTACTTTTGCCTGCCCGTATAGCTACAGTTGGATAATCACATGTAAAGCTGTGTTGTCTGTGTATATGAAACTGAATTTCTAATTGAACTAATCAAAAGGGTGAATTAGTAAATTAAAACATTCGCATTGCATAAGAAGTCCAATCCATCCTAAAACTTTCTTTGAACAATTCCTCCTCTTTCGTACTGCGCTGCACAAATTTTCCCGAAGCTGTGCTGTGGGTACCTAATTAGTACATACTTACAAAATACTAGAAATGAATTAGATAAATACGTTAGTATTACATCACAGATAACCAATTGATGATAAGAATAAGTCATAAGATTTAGTTTTGGCCAGATTTGCTGCCCTTGTTGTTGGATCTGCAGAATTGACATTGGATTTCAGATTTGCATGCCCTACTTTCTTTCGAGTCCATCCATATAGTTCGTGTATTGTTGTTCAGATCGTTTGCCCTCGATCTTCTACTACTAAGCCTGCTGTATTATGCAATAATAGGCCTACACGGCCTGTCTACCCGAAGCTGCTGGAGTTTTCAAGTTCTTTCTCTCCTGAATTCTGTATGAGAGTTTTGCTATAGGACTGTGTTACAGTATACATGGATCAGATGAGAAGAGTTTGTACTAAAGGCAGGGAAAGATATTAGGACTTTCCCAGTGTCAAAGTCAAACTACCTATAGATATCTCTTAGGCCACACATGCACATAGTTTATACACATTTACTTACACACCTACCTACACCAGCAAACACGAACTTACGAACCAACCCTAAAGAACCCGACCCGAAAAACGGAATATGTTATAGTATCTAATATATATTTAGGATATATCAAGGAATTGGGAACAACTCTTTCGGCAAGGGCAATACATAGGCAAGTTAAAGTAGGTCAACATTTATTACGTGCATTCAGACAGATAAAGTGGCACAGCACGAGTAATAATTACGAAGAAATCCCAATCTCTCTGAGAGAAACAGAGAAATCGGAGAAAGTTAAAGCACAAATTAATAAAATATATATTTCAACCTACACCAAGTAAAGATTAGGTAAATCTTACTTGAAAATTTAATGTTTAAACGCAGCCGAAAAAGCAAATCCGTTGAACTGCTACTTGTAATGATAACTTATACTCACAGTTCTCCGAAATTTTAGTCCAGAGTGCACATTTTCGATTATACATTAAAAGAAAAGTCGCGTTATTGAAAGTGCATAACTGTTGTGCAGAGCAGTAAGTAGGGAAGTCAGCTGGTTGAGTCAATACTAGCCGAGAAAGTATTATTATAATTATTCACAATTTAGTATTAGTAAATTGGGAAGATATAGAAGGTTTTATTCACCACTATGTCTGTCGAAGTTTTTCATGGGACTTGGAAGGTAAGACCAACTTGGATATAAGGATCAGATAACATTTAAATAATTATTATACAATGTTGCTTAATATTGCTGTTAGTCAGCTGCAAATAAACTGTTTTTTGTACATAGATTGTGGAATGTGTCAACATTTCCAATTCACGATTGGCTCCTCCAGCGGAAATAGACGGGTAGATACACTTTTATATGCTAAATAAATTCAAATTGTTTTTTGCATTTTGTAATTCGTAATTTTGTTTCTTTTTAAAACAGGGCAATATTTGTACTGCAAGAAAATGGAGAAATTCGATGGGACCTTTCTCCGCCCTCAGTTGACAAGGAATTCCCTTTATTTCAATGTGATTGTTATGAAGTCATTCACACATTTGTTGGGGTGTGCATCCAGATGGGGGCTGTGTCAGGACATATGTTTGAGTTTTGGATCGATCGCCCTATTCCAAGAGATTTAATGCTGCTAACATTCGAAGGCTGGTGTATGATCCAGTGTCAACAAATCAATGCAATACAACCCCCGTTGGACTTTCCTTTCTCATTCCTGCCAGCATTTACTGATGGGTATTTTTCAGATTTGGAGATGCCCCCAATTGAACGCAGTTTAGTGTCTGCCCCAGATCACACATTAACTACCAAGGGTGTAAGATTTTTTTTTGTCTTTTTAGTTACTGTATAAGTTGACATGTACACAGCAATTAGATTCTGTACTCTGTACCCTGTACTATATATAACCTCTTTACAAATATTCCAGTTCAAAATTCATTCGGTGGTAATGGATCTGAGCAATGCTAAAATAGACGAACTTTATGGACTTCCTAATGATGTGCTAGAGACTGTTTTACATTTCCTCTACACTCAGAGTCTTCCTCTGACTTTGTCGAATGAGACGGCCAACAGATGTATTACAATGGTTCCCGAAACTATGGCTGATTTGATTCAACTATGCCGTGATTACTTGCATCGAACTTGTCTTAAGCAAAGTATGGAAACTTATGTTAAAATCTTTTCCCTTATGAAAACCATACTTTTATGTAGTAGATGTGATGTGATAGAAATTAATTATACAATTTTGATTTGTGGTTATTACAGAAATAGTTAAGCTTGTTAACGAAGTTCATTCTTGTGCTGAATCTATGACTGCTGCGTTTCAAGAAAATTCCGTGACAAATCCTTCTCGATTTTGTTACGTCATTAAATTAGCTTTAAGATACGCTGCTGTAGCTTTCATGAAACTAGTCGAGCTCTGTGTACTTTACGGTGAAGAAGCACCATTACTAAATAGAAATGAAAGGTTGGAGATTCTTCGTTATGCAAAAACACGGTTACCGATATTCCTGACCCAATTCGTGGCTCTTCTCCGAAACATTAAAAGCGATTTTTCAACCGTAAAGCCTGCAGATAGAAATGATATTGCAGCACATGTAGCTCCAGAAATCGAAACTTTGTTGGATTCATTATCTAATTTAATGAGAGAAGCGAGAGACGCTTGTAACGAAATTTGGATCCGTTGGTCGAATCTTCATGCCAATTCCAACAACGGGTTTGGGATATGGGGCCATGAAAGTATGAACAATTACACTAATGGGTCGAATGTTCCTGGCTATGTGCCCGGAAGTAGTAGCAATAGTAGTTCTAGAGGGGATATGTCTCCAGCAGAAAAAAATTTGACGGAAACTGTATTTCTGATCTTTCGTAAGAGGGAAATCGTCAAACTGCATAGTGTCCAGGGTCAAGTTGCAGCCATACACCTGTACCTAGCCCAAAAGAAGTAATACATTTGATTTTAATCCTACAATATTCAAGCTATAACACAAATACATATTCTTCAATTTGTTCTGATTTTATTTCCTCTAATTCATTTAGGGAGAATTTTGAAGAGATGACTGCTGCTGTAAAGATAAGATGTGTTTCCAGGAACCTTGAGCAACTTCTTGAAGAGCTGCCAGTGTTTCTTTTGCGAATAGAGGAAATAATGATTGCGTTTGATGACAGATTTCAATGGAAGGACTTTAAATTTTGTTTACAACTGGCCATTTCACAAGTTGTATGTTTCTGTGTCTTTTTTTGTGCTTTTTTATGTTCTTAGGACAATTTGTGTGTTCATTACTCTTTCTCTCTATTTCAGTGCCAAACAGTTCATCATTTACAGAAGGAGCGAGACCGACTCCAAAGATTTTTACTTAGCTTGACGGATTTGGTGCAAAGAGATGAATTTCACCAAAGCTTAATTAATCTAAAACTGCTGGGAGTCCCTGCCTCTGAATCAGCGACAGATGATCCAGGTTCACACAGCGAGCAAGCCTGTCCAGGATCGGAAAATACTTCAAGCAATGGTGCTACATCTGCTAAAAACAATGAACACATTGAATCTCAAAATCTGAAAACTGATAGTGGACTCTTAACCACGGGCATAAAGAATATGAATTTACATGCACATAAAGAGCTTCCGTTGCCTGGATGGAAAGATACTTTTGGAATGAGCTCTGATTTTGCAACTAATGACTTAAACCTGGTTGAAAATCTATGCACCCCAAGAAGATCTAAAGATAGCATCCTGGCGCAAAATTGTATTAAGCTATTTAACTCAAGTTTGCAATCTGATATGGTTTTCGAAATTGTGCAGGGTAAATGAATGCATATTTATATTACATTCATTCATTTTTTGTTCTGCTTCTGCCTTATAATTCTTTGTGATTTTAAACTATAATGCATTGATAATTAAATGTCTTTCAGAGGGAGAAAAAATTGAGATTCCTTCACATCGAGTGATAGTAGCTGCCAGATGCGATTGGTTCAGAAGGGCTTTACTTTCTGGAATGAAAGAATCGATTCAAAAGTACACATCAGTTATTACATTTATAGCTTTATTGATTCACAATTTTGCAATACATGGCTCATTGTAATGTATGTCGAAATTCTATTTTAGGAGAATCGTAATCCATGATAGTTCCATTAACGTGTTTCAAATGTTTCTCAAATACATTTATTCTGGACAAATTGACTTGGAAGTGACCTTCGAAACTCTTGCGGAACTAATCGCTCTCTCCGATAGGTAGATTACCTAAACTAAATATGCAACTTAATCTACGCGTTAAAATTCACTTAACATGATGCCTAAATGTAATTATCGTTATGTAAATAGGTACGAGATGGATACTTTAAAATTATCCTGTGAGCAAGAGCTAGCTGTGAGACATTTGGACGAGAATTCAGTGATTTTCCTGCTTTCTATGGCGGATCAATACAATGCTCGCAACCTTAGAGTTAGTAAACATACCCTAATAATTTTATATCAGTAATACATTTTAATATCGTCCTTTTGTACAGTTTGTGATTTATTTAAATATGAATGTCAATAGGGAGCTTGCATGGAATACATTGCGGCAAATCCAGGAATCATGGCCAGAGAGTTGTTCGAAGAATTGAGTCCAGAATTGCAAATGGAGGTTTATGATATCACAATGTGGTCTAAACCAAAGTATGTAAAATATTTCCTAATGTTAGATTTTAGAATAATATTATAAGCATGAACTTATGAACTTCTGACTTTTGTTGATTATGTATATATGTAAATCAGTCAAAAAGAAATAATGGAAATAGGCTCAGTAGTCTCAGTTGTATATAATATTGGATTTATTATACCAAATGGGCACATGAAGAGTACATACTACCTAGTTCTTGTAAAATTGTAGGAACCAATTAACCAATTGGAAAAATTCAAGAATACTTACAACAGAGTTTGCAATGTGTAAACATGTAAAAATGAATTTTTTTCTGTATATTTCAGTCGTAAAGTATTCTCAACTAATGATGAGCTTTCAAGTCCTCGTTATTGCCTCATAGCTGATTCCCAATCCTCGAGTTCTTCTTCTACATCATCTTCACCAACATTTGGTCGCCGACGTCACATGCATTCGTCTAACTCCAATGAAACTTCTAATGTCAATCGGAATTGCGACAACGATGAAACGACTCCAATAGTATCACGCCACCACCATCACCACCATTCTCACCATCATCATCACCATCACAGATCACATCACATCACCGGACATAACAACCACTCTTCTTCCCATAGCAGCGGGAATCATAGCCACGGTTCTCACAGTGGGCACAGTGGGCATGGCCGCTCTCATTCTCATCGATCGCATGGAGGATCTTCCAGCTCGAATAAACATCAACATCACCATGGATCAAGATCGAGTCGTGAGTCATCCCACACTCACAGCAACCAAAATCATTTACCGTCTGCAAACGTTCAACACGGTCATCATCAACAACAACAGCAAGGAAATGATTCCCATGTTTCAAATGCGATTTCTTCGTCTGTCAGGGAAAACACTGAAGGCAGAAATGCAAATCGGGGAAACAGAGAGGGTGGCCAACACGCACAAGGAGGCGGTTGTCCTGCTGGAAGTGGCAGTGGCGGTGACACAACTTTCAGCACTGAAGAAATGGAGAGATGTGTCTCTCAGTTGAAAGATGTGTTAGGAGATAACGTTCCTCATCATCAATTGAGTCGCATAGCCATGGCTGCAGACCTCGATGTTAACAGAGCCTTGAATTTTTTCTTCTCCTCTTAGTCTTATTGTAAATTGTAAGTTTAGAATAATACTACAGGTATGTAAAATTCCATTATAGCTATAACTGATATTTGCATACGATACTACTATGTACATCTACATGTATGCTAAATCTTAAACCAAAGGTCTCATTCAACTCTCATTACGAAATATGAACTAAAATGAACAATACCTACTATCTACATACTTTACTTATTGTTAGTAAGCGCCTTAAATTCGTTAAAAACTAGGAACTTTTGTTAGTTGAACTGTTATGTGAAATCGTTTTGTTCACTTGTTTTCGTTCGTTGTTAATTATGTTAAGAAAAGTGATTATGACTGTTGGAATTGATATGCAATGCAATGGTAATTATTGTAAGTAACCGATAGGATAATAATTAATGTAGAATTTTTCCTTACTACTTTCTTTGTGAGTTGTTACAACCATTTATTTGTCTTTGTCCATAATAATTCAAATTGTTTCCCAATTTGCCTTTATGAGATTATTACTACATTACCACACTTACTTTACATAACATAATTAATTCCATGTTTATGTTTGTCTTTTGAATAATCAATTGTATGGTAATACTCGTTACTTTACTACTAAAAGGCAAGGGCAAGGACCGCAGAGATCGGAGTATTGAATATTTAAGAATGTTACGATAATTAATTAATCATAGTAGTTATACAGAAAATAATCTATGTATTGTATTCATAGTACTATTATACTAATAATTATAAAATAATTTAGGTGCATATTACTAATCTAGGTACGTGCAATACAAATACCAAATACATTACCAAACCACTGCACTGAAAAATGAAAATGAACTACACGAATCAAAATTATTAGTAACTTAAACTTATCTAACTACATAGTTCTTTTGGATCTGTATCATTTACTTTGTTAGTAATAACTTTCGTTAACTTAGAAGTCTGATATACACGAGTCAACTAACATTATTGCGTAGAGGGAGGTGCGATGCGAAGTAGTTTCCGCAGTGTTTCTGGAACCGTACATTCAGAGCTGTAGAATGCAATTCTAATTAGCAATTCTTTAGTTAAAAATATTTTGTAAACAAGGATTGTGTTATGCTATGCCGGTTACGTTACTACTAGGCTATTTATTAAATACTTTTGTACTTTGAGTTTTATTCTTCAATGGTTTACGTGCGGGGTTAAAATTGAAGAGTGTTTTCTGTAACTTAGCCCTGATGGGGTTATGGGATTGGGATGCTAATTCTAAATCTGTAGTAGATCTTTATAGCTGAATGTCGAATCTTTTAGCGAGTTCGACTTGTATGTAAAAACGTATCGTAATCGAAACAGTACTGTTGAAGCGTAGTAAACTATCTATAGGTACTTCCTATTTGCTGTTTTGCTTGTAACTTGTAAGTACCTTTCCAGCTTTATACATTCAGTTCCAATGCAATGCAAACATATTTACATGTTGTTTTTGAGCTTCATTTGTTGAGGTCAATAACTTTTGGTTTGATGGAAATAAATGCAAAGTTACTTTTTGTTCACGAATGCGTATCAAATAATAGGAGATACATAACATAAGCATTTTACATGTTATAGCTATACACATAAGCATTTTACAGATTGTCATCCTGTTCATGAACTTATGGTACAAATTCAAATTGTCCAAATTAAGCTGAAGATAGGACGAATGAAACTGGAAATCAAAGGTCTTTGTTCCTTCAGTCTCGCTCGGTAACTTGAAGAGGACACGCGGACTTGAAAGTAGCAGTCTCGCAGTAGTTAAGTAGAAGTAGTTTTTAATAGGAAATTAACGATACAATTTTGACTGATTAAAACTTAGAAAATAGTCCTTAACAATTTAGAACTCATCTTCTCGCTGAAACTTCGACGATATTTTTAACAATTTTTCTACAAATCATAGTACATGCGGTAAGTTTCTAAAAATTATCACTTTTTCCATTTTAAATAATAGTTCTTGCTGTTCATTCAATGCTTAATAGTTAAATTGTATTGTATGTGTATAATGTGCACACACAGGATCGTCTCATAGTCTCATCCATTTACAAATATGTTTAAATATTTTCAGGATTTTAAAAATGCATCCGCTTCCACTACAGTCTTGGACTTGGGTCCTTGTTATACTTTACGTTTTACCAATGCAAGAAATATTCACTGCAGCCGAGCTTGACCATGGGATGGCAGTACAACGTAATCAGCGAGATACTTCAGGACGATACAATCCTCATGCCGGACAACATCAACACATTCATCATGATGGTAAAGAACATCAGCATGAAGGCGAAGAACATCATCATGAAGGTGAAGAACATCGTCACGATGGTGAGGAACATCATCATGTCGAAGAAGCACAAGAACAAAATACCGTTGAAAATTTTGCGCCTCCGGAAAAAAGTGGGTACCAGTATGCTGGTGCTCCCGAAGAAAAAGGGGTTATTGAAGCTCCCGACACGAAATTTGACTACGATGACAAGACTGTGGCCCCCGTATGTGGATGCGTCTTAAAAAATCAATGTGGAGGAGTAAAGGAGGATGAGGATACAGTAAATATTCTGAGGGCAACCCCAACGACTTTGGTGTGCGGCCTTAAGTATCAAATGTGTTGCAAATATGATTACTATGAAAATGGACAGCCATGGCCGGGAGTTGTGGTACGTTCTGTTCCATAAAATTATATTATGCATGCATTTTAGTACGATATTAACCAGATAATCGATCTATCAATTAGATACTAATATATAGATGGTTTATTTCAGGATCTATACTTGGATAAGGCCCCTTGTGTGGCTGAAGAAATTTGCAGGAGACCTTATGGTGTGCAACCAACGGATGTCAGAGATTTTGGAACAATTCCCCATTGTCCAGGGTTCGGGTCTGTACGTTGTTTGGATGGCTTTGCAGTAAAGGACGATGCTAGTCTTTTTATTCCTGTAAGTAAAATTGATCTGCAAATTGACCTTAAATTATCATGAAGTTCGTTTTTTAAATGTACAGAACTCATAATTTTTGTTTACACAAAGAGTTCTAATTGAATCGATTAATTTATTTACTAATTCATTTACGTATGTATCAATTTCCAGAATGAACAACCAACTCATATAGAAGTTCCAATTTTTCCAACTGTTGAAACCAACGATTTGTCAGGGGCGGGGGTAATTGCGGAGGTACCTGTGGTTCAGACTTTTGATACTCCAGTCAGTATTGTTCCAGAGCCAGTTCCAGAGCCTGAAATTCCTAAAACGTCCTATGGCGTACCTGTTATTCCATACACGTATCTTCCACCCACGCCTCCACCTGTGACCCCACCACCAGCAACACCCCCACCTGTGACCACCCCACCAGAAACACCACCCCCTGTGACCACCCCACCAGTAACACCACCACCTGTGACTACACCACCAGAGACACCCCCACCTGTGACAGGATACACTTACCCAACAACTGTTCCACCTACACTTCCACCAGTAACAGAACCCCCATATGTTTACCATCCACCTCCACCAGTAACAGAACCCCCATATGTTTACCATCCACCTCCACCAGTAACAGAACCCCCAC
>JABASD010004368.1:0-15746 GCA_019776165.1 Pogonognathellus flavescens
AGCTCTCTGAACAGGCAATTTTCCGATACATTTTTAATCCGTTTTGCGATGGTTTATTAATTATATGTTTCAAGTTTGAATGAATTATCTCAAACACAAGTTCTTTCACATAAACGGGCACTGTGACTAACGAACTGACAGACAGAATCATCATACAGAAACATCGTATGATGTTTAGTAATTGTTTTTTCACATTGCTTGACCTTGCGTGCTTGTCTATGGTCTACTTTATTTGAAGGAGACCCAGGCAAATCAAGGTTGGAAAACATTTATGTAAAAGTTGTTGAAGGCGCCAGTCATCTTAGTATATCTAACACGAGAGGGACAAGACATGAGGAGGAATCTCATAATGCGTCATATTAAAATCTATTTTAATGTCTTTTGCCAGTCTAATACCAGCGGCGTATATTGATAATTGATGTATTCACAATGGTACCAAAGGATTGAACACGAAATGGGCAACTAATTAGGCAAACTAATTCTTTTAAGATATGTGTAGGATATTTTATATTATGCTCTGATTTAGAACGTTATGTGTAACGAACAGGATGTTAGTAGCTCATGGGAAGCCGAACGATTTTCTTTATCAAAGTAAAATATATTCAAAATCATATTGTTAAAAGATTGTTCAATTTTGTTCGAAAAAAACCAAATAATTTTTTAGAGGAAACTTTATGAAGCTGAATTTTCTTTATTAACATGCTTTGAACGTTTAGAGACAAAACCGTTATTTTGAATTTATAATTTAATATTTTCCATCAAAGTATATCATATGTGGTTTTTGGGACTATTTCGTTTACAATTTCATCATTGAGCAGGAACCGGCGCATGGCTGTGTGTACAAAATATTATTTGATACCTGTCATGTGTCATGTATTTAAAGCCATATTCAATAGTTATTGCTCTAGCCTGCCAGGGATGCTGCTTTATATACACATAACATAACATTGAACGTTGCATATAACATAACGGAAAATAACAAATAAAAAAACTCGCACTCAACAAAACAATGTCACTTTTTCTAATTAAATATTTTTAAATTGTTGTCATTTTACCACGTTTGGGATTAGTTATCATTTGGCATTAACTAGACTTCTAATTACGGACACGTCCGTCACACACAGATTACACTCTCCAACTTCTAGGTTTAAGTTTTTCTAAGAATGTTCATAAAATCGCAAAATTAATAAAAATTCTTGCATTAATAGTTGCAAAAATCTACCCATTAAAGATTGACCTGTAAACATATGAAGTTTTCTTCGCATTATATATTTCATTATTAAAAAATTAAATTTTATGTTTACCTATATATATGATTTTAACCACCAAAAATCGCTGATACAATGTTCAAACTGATATTGTTTCCACCTGCTCACATCCTTAGTTGAAATTGTAAATATTGAAAAAGAAAAATTAGACACCAAAGAAATTTAAATGAATAATAAGCTCATTAACAGTACCCGAAGCCCGATTTACCCTTCGGGTGGCGCAACCCAAATACGAAAACGATTCTAACCGACGACCGTTTTTGGTCATGGTCATTAGAAGCAACCATACCCGACGCTTTCAGCTTCTCTACCCGAAGGCGATGCTTGAAATAGTCTTTGCACCCGAAAGTCGAAGTTGGGTGGTGTCCGCCGTAGGCGTATTCGGGTTTCGGGTAGAGAAAAATTTCCAAACGAAAATGATTTTTATTAATACCCTCCTCCACCGAAAATTGAAATAAAGTTACAGGTTCTAAAGACACATAATAACAAAAAAAAATGTTACAGGGAAACCCCCACATACAGAAAAATAACTACCTCTTAGGTTTGACTTGACATAAATATCAGTAAAATTTTTCAGAATTTATAAAAAATATTACTTTTACAGCAAAATGCGATAAATTTTAATTACGTGCGGTGATTGGACGTGAGTTGACTATATTAATGAAAGAGTAAGGGTCTTGTTTGCAGCGGAAATAAACGGCTTGAAAGATGTTGCCCAAGACGGATAGAGTTAACGCCGTAATCAAAAGAACAATAAGATAGTGTGCCTTAAACAATTGAGTATTGAATTCTGCTCGCTCTTTCATTCTGATAAATGTTCAAAAATTAAAATTGTTTAATATACCTGATAACATCATACTATATACTCCACCATGTTAACAATATGCAATATTGTACCAAATAAGCACATAATCATTGTAAATGTGCACATTTTGTATAGTAGAAGAACATTATACTGACTTTGCACAAAGTTGCGCAAAAATAAAATGAAACCTTAACAAAATAGGCGCTTTTTCGTACGAGCAATTCAATTTTGATGTTTCCAGCTGTTAATTGATGCAACATGTTTCGCAGCGTTTTCTTTGTATTAATTTACGATGTAGAATTTAGACTCATTTGATATAAATCAACGCGGCTATCCAAAACATTCGTAATGATAATTTAAAGAATACCCTGAATGAAATAAATATCCAAATCAAACTTAATGAAATCATATATAGGCATAGGTAATATTAAAGAAGGAACAGCTTACCGTTCTGCTTCAACGACGGCAGTATCAAAATCTAATCCATATGATGATTGGTTTCTCATTGTAACTGTTAAACATACATCGATGGATATAAATATTTTTGAGCAGTGATATTTTTCAGTCGTACATATGTACATGTTTTCATCTGCTGTTTCAGCAAAATGAAGAGGCTAGCTAAATTAAGAGGCTGATAACAAGCCTTTGTTTCAATAATAAAACTTACTAATAATTTTGCTGATAGTACAATTTTTCAGCCATTCTAAATATAATGCTAAAAATAAGAAGACAATGATTATTATGATTACCTTACTTAAATTAGTGAAATTCATAAACGTAGATTTTCACTTGTATTCATTTACTTCATATGTTAAGTGGTTTCTTGAATCTTTCTTTGCAGTTGATAAAGAACTAAACCGGACTATTTAAAAAAAAAGATTCATTCAAAAAGTTGTATAAAATTCAAACACAACACTAAAGACTTACCAGTCAGAATTAATGTTAAAAATAATGTAATAGTGTAGTAGTATTATAATAAGTGGTTTTATAACATCGAATAATAAAACGTATGGTGTAAAGGTGTAATCTATGCATGTGCCTCTTGTGACAATGATGAATGGCAAAAACAGTTGCAAATTACTTTTAGTTTATTGCTCTCAACTTTGATATATAGCACACCTACATGAAATAAAGGACGTAGTATATAATGTGTCCTGGTGAACTGCAATATCAGAGAATCAAGACAATAAAATATACAGGAAACTGCTTTTATAGATGTCATTGGCTTTTTTCATTTATTTTTAACACAATTTATTACATTTGCGAATTTCTAAGAATAATACTTACAATGTAATGTGATAGTGGAAATTTTTCCAACCTCTGATATAGTTTAAAGGAAAGAATCATTATGTTTCCTTCTAATAATATTTAGAAGTCAATTGAATGAAATTACATTCTACTGAGTAATACTGTATTATTTCTGAAGAATATTATCACACATGAATCGCAACCGTTTTACAAAATATGATTTTATATCCTATAAAACTGTTCAAACTTCAGATTATAAATACATCAAATCATATTTATCAATGATTTTCACCTGATGAAATTTTATTAATTAGAAATGAAAAATTATATTAAAAATTGGAAAAACTGAGTTTATGGTAATCATGTAAAATTGTGAATTAAATTTATATAAAAAATAACCGATTCAGAGTTTACTTTTGCGTAAAACAATTTATTTTCCTACTACTATAGTTGTTTTATCTTCGAGTCAGAGACGAATAAATTGTTATTATATGGCTTAATTTATTGGAATGTAAATAAATGCTAGGAGGAAAATAATACAAATTTTAAAAGTCGGAAAGCAAAACGACAACGTTCAAACTTGTTTTTAATTGTACACATTTCTCTTTGAATAGTAAATTCCTATCTGTTGTTTTGCTCTACTGCATTTTGTAAGAGGATTTTATTTCTGAATTAAGCCTCGCTCACGCAATTTCGTTGCTGTCCTCATCACAGTTTTCTTAACGTGATCAAGAAGGTCATTTAAGTTCCTTTCACCCATGACTTTTTCTAACCGCCTGAAATAGCTTTTCGATTTTTCTTGCTTCTTCAAATTTTTAAACGTGGTAGCGAATTTGTTCTCGTCGAATGTACCTTCGACCATTCTTATTATACCAGCATCATCACCCATCCTATGATTGGCTTCCTCGAATTTAACGAAATCTACGTCAAACTTTATCTTCTCTTTCGCACTCATTTGATTGATGATTGGATCAGAATGTGCTTAAAGGCAGGAAAATATATTTGATTTATATTCCAGTGTTCATCACCACCAAACCATAAGAAAAAATTTTGTTGGCGAGAAGTAACAAGATTTTTTACAATGTAAATATAAAAATATTTAAACCACTACCATTCTTTACATAGATTACTCATTTAAACTTACACTGAAAAAACAGAAAGGGAAGATTACCATTTTAATCTAACAAAATATGAACCTTTCGCAACTAAGGGAAATTTTCCTTGCCAAAAAGGGAAAATTTCCCTCCGTTGTGCATAAATTCCCTGTTTTGGCGGGAGTTTTTTCCCTTAGTTGCGAAAGGTTCATATTTTATTAGATTTAAAGGTAAACTATCAAATCAGTTTTTTGAGTGTAGGACTTGCATGTTTAGTGTGGATAGTGTGGAATAAAATACAAAATACAACGAACTTCAATAGAGTTCAATGAACCCGAAGTATGAGTTTTATATAAATAAGGTATATAGGTATGGTCTGTCAAAGCTTAAACCACATAGCATTGTACCGCAACTAACTCTGAGTTAATTTAGGCTATCTGACTTGTGAATTTGTGATGTTAATGTTTTACAATATCTTTCGAAATATTACTTAATGGACAGGATTGAGAGATTATTTTAAATGAAATACTTTAGAGATATAATATTAAATACTAATTTTCCTTTAGTATTACAAAGTTTAATGTTCAGTACTACAAAATGATACAACTAAAAATAATCCTGAACGGAACAGAATAACAAGAACTTTTAAATGAATAAAAATGCTTTACCATTCCTGAATTCGCAATGTACAATAAACTTTGCAATGATAATTTTTATAATTTCATGAAACCAAATTTGAATACGATCAAGTAAAACTGCAGATCATTCGAGCACAGCTTCATTATGAAATATGAAGTACATTAATGGAAATTAAATTGTTGTGTGCACAAAGTAGGCCACAAATCATTTACTGTTTACTTAAATCTGTTTAGCAATTTTGTAGGATTACAAATTTATTCAAGGAACGTTAACGGGTTTTTACTGTCGCAGTTTGTGTTTATCATTAAGTCAAAGAATAATCAATTTGTATTGTACGGTTTACATTATTGGTATGTAAATAAATATCAAAAAATGTTACAGATTTTAAAAGTTTGAAACGACAATGGATTGAAACTTGTTCATATTTGTAAAAATTTATTATCGTATAGTAAATTTTAGCTTAGATTTTTTAATGAGATTTTATTTCTGAATTAAACCTCGGTCACGTAATATCGTTGCTAATTTTATCACATTCTTCCAACCGTAATCAATCATTTCATTTAAGTTTGTTTCACCAAAGGTTTTCTCTATCCAATTGAAGTAGCTTTTAGATTTCTCTTTTTTCTTAAAATTTTCAAACGTGGTTGCGAACGTCTTTTCATCGAATGTACCCTCAGCCATTTGTACACCAGCATCTTCACTCATCTTATGAATGGATTTTTTTAATTTAGCAAAACCTTTGAAAAATTTCTTCTTCTCAGTCTTACTCATTTTTTTGATGAGTGGAACCGAATGTTTTGTTATGCGGTCGGTTAAATTTTTTAACTGGTCAGTCGGCTGAAATACAACAAATGAATCATTTTTACTGAAAAATTCCCAATATCATACACTGAATTCTATGTGAAAGTAGCGTGAATGATAAGTATACCTTCAATAAGTCTGCTGCGACGTCGTTAATTTTATTGATTTTTTCCACATTGAACGCTCTGGTCACGGAAATAATTGCAAACAGGGCAGAAAACCCAACATAGTAATGCTTAAGAATCATTTTATTCTTATGCAGTTCTTAAATCTTAATTTAAATCAGTTAGATGGTCGTTTTTAATCAAAACGTATGCTCCACGGGAAATTATTGAATGGATCAGATTGCAAATCGATTTAACACTATCTAGAGACATGGAAAAATATTTGATTTATATTGCGGTGCTCCTTACCACAAAGCCATAAACAAAAATAGTTTTCCATAGGGAGAGAAATAATCAGAAGTTATACAACACCAGCATTATGAACCTGAATTACCCATATTTAGGCTTTTGATTTGTATAATGTTTAGTGTGGGATAAAATATAAAATATAACCAATATCAATAGAATTGAATTAAACCGAAGTAGGTATAGTAAACGAATAACTGAACACAGTGGACAGTTACATTCTGTCAAAGTTTAAAACAAAACAACTAACTCACATTTAATTTTGGGTAGCTGACTGATGAGTTTTATTATTTTAGAATATCTGGGTGCATATTACGTAATGGGCAGGATTGAGAGCAGATTTAAAACTGCTTGTGAGATAAAGCATTATATACTAATTTTGCTTTAGTATTAATTTACGCTTTATTAACTTATGCTATATTAATGAGCTTTAGTATTAAAAATGTTAATGTTCAGTGCCACTAAATGATATAACTAAAAACAATCCGGAACGGAACGCCCTGAAGAGAATAACAAGAACTTGGATATGAATAAAAATGCTTTGCCATTCCTGAATTCGCAATGTACAATAAACTTTGACATATAAATAATGATGCGGAAAATGAGTATATTAATATAGTTGGATCTACAAGTTCCCAAGTTGCGGGTCCATTATATTTTACAACTTCAAACCATGCTATTTAATATTAAAAACCAATTGCATTGCAGTGCCGTAACATAACGGGGTCGTATGATAAAATATCCACAGCAATATCTTCGTGCAAATCGAAATTTCTTTTGGTTCTCTTGGTGTAAACATCCTCTTTTTGCATATTTTTAATTGTGAAAGTAATTTAAAAATGTAAAATATATTATTTGCATGGTGCTGAATGTTGGGGGTGGAGAGGGGTTATGCGCTCTCTGTGCATTCACTTTGGATAAGTGCATGTTTCACAGCGTTCATGAAACCTCGGCAAAGCTAAAATAGTCAAATGAAGACAGTCTAACTAGTGTAACATAAAACCGATGTACTGCCACAATCAACGTTTGCAGAATACATATTATCGGATTCGGATTAAAATATTACAAAGCTAGTGGTTTATAATATTTTGAATAGTATATGAATTGCAAAAATATTCGTAGCTAATAGGAAAATATTGTTATTCGATTCAAGTAAGTAGAATAACCAGCACCACAAAGATTGTCGCAAAACAAGGAAAATAATCTCAGAAAATAAGACAATGAAGAATTAAATATGATGCAATGTTGGAATATAGAAAGAGAAAATACGAAGAAATGCGTTGATTAAAAATGTTGCTAGTTCAACATTCGGAACAGTTTTACAAGCATTAAAAACAGATTAATTATTCGTCCGTCCTCACCATGAATATTTTTCCGATTATAATTGAAGTTTTATTCCTTAAGCTTTACTTAAAGCATACTAATTACAATAAAATATCAGAATGTCTAGTTTCAATTGATTAAGTTTTTTTAATCTTAGAACATGCAGTAAATTAATGGAAAATAAATGGCTGTATGCAAATAGTGCCGCAAATCATTTATATTTTGCTTTTTCTTGAACGGTTTTGTATAATTACAAATTTATTCAATGAAGGTTATCGGGTTCCTACTACCTTGGTTTGTGTTTATCTTTAAGCCTAAGGACAATCAATTTGTAGTACACGGCTAAAATTCTTGCAATGTTAATAAATATTGAAAAAAACGAAAACGACAATAGATTGAAACTTGATTATAGTTGTTAAAATTTGTTTCGAAAAGTAAATTATAACTTGGGTTTTTACTGGATTTTATAATGAGATTTTATTTCTGAATTAATTTTCGCTCACGCAATTTTGTTGCTAATTTCAAAACATTATTTTTACCGTAATCAAGCATGTCATTTAAGTTTGTTTCACCAATGGTTTTTTCCAGCCGATTGAAGTAGCTTTTGGATTTTTCTTGTTTCTTAAAATTTTCAAACGTGGTGGGGAACGTCTTTTCATCGAATTTACCTTCGGACATTAGTACACCAGCATCTTCTCCCATCTTACGATTGGCTCTATGTAATTTGGCAAAATCTTTGAAAAACTTCTTCTTCTCAATTTCACTCATTTTTTTGATGAGTGGAACCGAATGTATTTTAATGCGGTCGACTAACGCTTTTAACTCGTCGGTCGGCTAAAAAACATTAAATGGGTAATTTTTATTGTACTATACCAATATCAAATTAAATGCCTGCGAAAGTATCACGTAAATGATAAGTACCTTCATAAATTCTGCAGCGACTTCTTTGATTTCGTTCATTCTTCCTACATTGAACGCTTCGGTCAGGGAAATAATTGCAAACAGAGCAAAAAACCCAACAATGCAATTTTTGAGACTCATTTTATTGTACAGGTTTTAATCTTAAATTTGACAAAATTTAGTTGGTTGTTTTAATCAAACGAATGTTTCGCTAGAAACGACTGAATGGAACGGATTTAAAATAGATTTAGTACTATCTAGAGACAATGAAAAATATTTCGTTTTATTGTAGTGTTCTATACCACAAAGCGATAATCAAAAATAGTTTTCTTGGGAGAGAAGTAACAAGAATTTCGACACCACAAACATAATAATCCTATATTACTCATCTAAGCTTTCGACTTGCATGTTTAGTGTCAAAAAAATTATATCGAACTTGAATAGAATTTAATGAAACCAAAGTACAAGGTATATTACACAAATAAAGGGACAGGTACATTCAGTCACAGCTTAAACCATACAACGCATTATATCACAACTGTCTTGAATTTAATTTATGGTATCTGACTTGTGAGTTTACTTTTTTACAATGTATGGCTGCATATTACGTAATGACAGGATTGAGAATAGATTTAAAGCTACTTGCGAGGTACAATAATAAATACCTATTTTATATTACTATTACAAAGTTTAATGCTCATGACCATCAGGCGCGTAGCCAAGATTACAAGTTGGGGGGATCACAACAGGAAAAATATATATGCCATCATTTTATTGTGAATTGAGGCATCGGGGTTGTTGAATGGGTGCTATTATAATGTAATTAATTTGGCGAGTAATTAGTATTATCATTTCGGGGAGTTAAACACACGGTCATCTTACGCTTATAAATGCTCATTTCTGCGGGTAGCGGGAAAACTTGGAGTAAAAAATGGTCTAAAATGAACAAGAAATAAATTAAATTCGAGCGCGAAAAATTGTAGTATTTTTTTATTTTGGAGCAAAATTTTCTATTTTTGGCTCGCTTTTCTGAAAATTCCAAAATTATCTAGTGTAAGTTTACATATTCTGGGAGTGCACGTGCACACTGTGCACCCCCCCTTTCCTGGCTACGCCCTTGATGACCACAAAATGATATAACTATAAATAAGTTTGATGGGAATAATGGGAAACCATAACAAGACCTTGTACATCAGAATAATAAACTATCCAATTCCTGATTTGGACTCAATGTAAAATACACTTTACACTGCATGTCGCAAAATGTGAATATCATTTATATATGAAAACAATTTTTTATGCTGTCAAGGTCGAACTGAAGATAAGTACTTTAGATCACAGATAGTTTTTGCACGTTTAGTATAGTATTTATCAAACTTCCTTTAAACTCCTAACTCCGTTCACGTTAAATATCGAATTAATTATCGCCTTACTTAACACTTAAAAGCGAACTCATTCAACGTAATAATAAATCAGTATAACTTCTTTCAATTGATTAAAGAAGATTAGGTTTCCTTTAATTAGGTTTAGGTTTAGGAATTCATGGAATTTATATAAACCCTTTTTTTAAAATACGGACTCTTATAAATATCAGAGCAAACAAACTTGGAAACATATTTTTATAATTGACACATTTTACCCAACACCAACACATAACATGTTGGGTAAAACATTTAATATTGATTGATAGGCGAATACAGTTTTGTATAATTAACAAGTTATTCAATGGCAGTCAGGTTCATTGCAACCTGCTTGCATGGTTATACTTTATTTTTACGGCAAAGAGTAATAAATTATTATTACTATTACACAAACTGAATTATAAAAATGTAAATTAAATTAATGCCGGTAGAAAAGATATTTAAACGGAATTGAGAATAATTTGAAGCTTGATTTTAGCCGGGAGATAATTGTCATCGAAAAGTGAATTTCAATTTTCTATTTATTATGCTTGATGGAATTTATAGTCTGATTTTATTTCGGCGTTAATCCTCGCTCACGCAATTTCGTTGCTAATTTCACCACAATATTCTTATGATAATCAACCAAATCAATCAAGTTGTTTCCACCAACGACTTTTTCCAGCCGTTTGAAGTAGCTTTTGGATTCTTTTTGCTTCTTAAAATTTTCAAACGTGTTGGCAAAATTATTTTCGTCGTATTTACTCTCAGCATTTGTATGCCAACATCTTCTTACATCTTATTATTGGCTTCATGTAATTTTGCAAAATCTGCGAAAAAGTGATTTTGCTTATTATCACTCATTTTTTTGACGAGTGGAACGAAATGTATTTTAATGCGGTCGTAAAACGCTCTCAACTCGCCAAAAAATTCATTAAATAAATCATTTTTATTGCTTAGTAATAATATCAACTTAAATAAGTGTTTTATAAATGATAAAAACCAAATACCTTCATTATTTCTGAAGAGTGAAAGCTTCCGTCACGGATATCATTACAAAAAGGGCAGCAAACCTTACAAAGTAATTTTTCAGAGTCATTTCATTTGGCAACTCTTTAACGGTTTAACAAAAATGAATTAGTTTGTTGTTGTTTTTATTTAAAAGGTATGTTCGGCTTGATATTTCTCAAATTGGTTGATTGAAATCCGATTTATAACTATCAAGAGTCAAGATACAATGCAAAGCACTGGATTTATATTGCAGCTTTCATTACAACAAAGCGACAAATAAAAATAAATCCAATGGGAAAGAAGTAACAAGACGTTTTACACCATTAACTTCAAAAACTTAGGAATACTTATTAAGGTCAATCTTGTTTGGGCTTTATGCTAAACTATTTATGACAGTCTGTCTGTCCGTCTCTCTGTCCGCTGTTCGCAGTCCAACCTGTCAAGTTTGGACTTTCTTATATCCAATTGGTTTATTCAAGCAGGCATATGAATTGCAAATTCAATGTGGGTAACATATATAAATTATAATGAATTTCAATAGAATTCAATGAAGGTCAAGTAGGTAGGTACTAGAGCGACTTCAATTTTTTACAATATATGGTTGTATATTATCTAAGGGACAAGATTGAGATCAGATTTACAACTACTAACGACAAACAGTATGAAATACTTTTTTTTATTTCCGTAAGAAAATGTTTAATAGTTTAATGGTAATTCACCAAAATATGATGAAACTAAAAATAATTATTCTACAAACAGAATAACAACAATAACAAGAAATTGTTCACCACTAGAACTGTATATGTATGTATACAGCAACAATTCAAAAAAAAACAAAGGTCATGTTCTGCAACATCTGTGTAAAATTGTTTAATTGGCCCTAAGAAAATCCAAGGCAAACTTTTCATGAACTCATCTGTGTAAATTGGTCCAATTTTTGGCTTGAAGCCCATGAAAACCTTCGAATACCCCGTCCCCCATCACACAATTTTAGATATATCCTTGTTAAATAGGTATTCTTAAAATTCGGAAAAATCAGTACTTTTCACCTTAAAAACTGCAACCGCAACCTTTTATTTAGGATAATTGTCAACTTTTTATGCATTTTTCTTACTCCAGATCAGTCTTGCCCTTAACAATTTTTGGGTTGTTCCTTCGGGTCAGGTGAAATTAATTTAATTTTTAAAGTAAGTAGATCCTATATTCATACTATCATGGAATTTAATAAGCAATTTTTCATTCCAGAGTATCCAGATTTATTTGCAGTTTATAAAAAGTCTCTGTCTCAAACGGAAGAGTAAATATTGCACCCGAGTCCCGCGCCGTTCAAATTTGTTGTAAAATATTTCCTGTGAAAAGTCGAAACCAAATGTCACAAAATATTTTAGAAAATCGTTAACTTTCCAGTCATCTCAAGTATTTTAATAGTTTTTTTGGTATTATGGTTTGGACAGATGATAAGTGTGTTATTTGTGGAAAATTATTTCCATATACAAAAGTAAAATCTAGTCACAAATCATCCCGTTATGAAACCAACATTTTTACAGAATGGAAAAGACAATGTGCAACAGCTACTTGCGAAGTTTTATTTGGAAATAAAATTGATAACTTTGTTCATTATTTTCAAAACACTACATATTGTTCCACCTGTGAACAAATTGTACGAGATATCTCTTTTACTTGGAATCAGCTGATGTCGTTTAAAAATAGAATTCATCGTCTATCAACAAAAATATGCAACCTCCTTGATTTAAATTATAATAACATTGAAGAAAAGTCTGAAACAACAATGATCCAAGAGAGATTTTCGTTTCTTAGTAGTAAAGAAGTCCCCAACTTGGAATCGCTGTATTCTTACGAGGAAATGATTGAAATTATTTGTTCAGGTAAGGTCAAATTACACAGTCAACAATGTCATCAATAAAATAGGCATAATAAACAATAAAACAATGATCAAGGGATACAAGTTATTAAATATTACACGAACATTTTTATTATATGCAATTAATATACAAGGTAATTTTATGGCAGGTGCTCAAATCTCAAAATTATCTTGTCAAAATCGGAATATTGCTGGTGAAAATTCGGTGGTTGGCCGAATTTCGCTAAGAAGTCCAGATTATTTGTCACATGTTGAGCCGGAGGTGTCACACACTTTGGAGAATCAGCTGGGTATCGGGGAAATCAAGAAAGAAGAATATTCTGACAACGAAAACAGTGAAAATGAGCAAGATTGCGGTAAAATAATCTTTTGGTCATAGTCATAATATTACAAACATCATCTTTCTTGTCGCTGAAATCTCTAAAAAATTACTCTGACTGACTCTACTAACTCCGTAATATTTGATTTTAAATATTGTATGCATTTCACATTGTAACAAAAAGTATGCTTTGAAAAATGTTACGATTTTTAATAGATGATTTGTCATCAATTGAAACCGACTGGAACAATGAATTGCAAAAAGAATATTTCGACGACATAAAGCCCGAAATAACAAACGATAATTCTGGAGAAAAGGAAAAGTATATTGAAAGTGAAAATTCTTCAGCCACTATTACAAAAAAGACGCGATCAAAAATACCCAAAGGATGGACGAGAAAGGAACATCTCATGCGTTTGAAAAGGAATAAACATAAATTTAGTTGTCCGGAAGAAGACTGTTGCAAATTTTTTCTGTCTGAAGAAGATCAGTTAGCGCATGTAAAGAAAGTACACACAGGTAAAGTTTGTGAATAATTACAATTGTTAATGATGTTTATTATTGCATGCAGCAAATAATATATATTTCAATTCATTTAATTAAAAAACTTCTTATTTTACATGTGAATTGTATTAGGAGAACGTAAGCCTTACGAATGCCAAAAATGTTTGATGAAATTTACAAACAAGCCACATTTGGTTAGACATATCAAAGTCGTCCACGAGGACAAAAGGGAAAGAAAAGTAGCAAGAAATTATACATGCAGAATATGTGGCAAAATTTATTACCAAATTGATCAGCTGACTGCACACGTTTCAACTTCACATCAAGAGCCAAATCCGTACCAATGTGCTTTCTGCCCTGAGATTTACGACAATACAGACGATTTAAAGATCCATACGATTGCGTTACATTCCGATACTTATAATTGTGACAATTGCACAAAAACATTTCACACTCGAGATGGACTAAGGAAACATAAGTATGAGAAGCATTCACCGAAGTCATTGAGAAAGCAGGAACAATATCCGAAGAAAAATATCTCAAAAGTAAAACATAAATTGACTTCGTCAATTAATAAACCGAAGCAGCTGGTAGAACGCAGTCACGAGTGTAAATTTTGTGGTAAAGAATTTATGACCGAAGAAGAATTAAATGAACACTACACCGGATCACACCAACCTCCGAATCCATTCGCTTGTGCATTTTGTCCTCAGCTGTTCACCAACACAACGGATTTAAAAAGACACACCAAATCACAACATCTAACTCCAAATGCTTTATCAGGGAAACTAAAGTGCCCGTTTTGTGATCGTTATTTTGCAAACAGAAGCAGTTTATGCGTACATAAGAAAAGTCATCTTCATCCTAGTTTATTACTTACCTGTCCTTTGTGCCCTGCCCTGTATAAGCAACAATACTTACTGGACATACATATGGAAAGTCACTCTGAAGAAAAAAAGTATATGTGTGAATTGTGTGGAAAAAGTTATAAAAGAGCGGAAAGTCTTCGACACCATTCCAAACTACACGACGAAAGTCAAAGAAAGTGGAAATGCATGGTTTGTGACAAGAAATTCTTTTCGTCACAACAACGAAAAAATCATGAAGTCTGTCATTCAAACGTGAAGGAATTTGTTTGTCAAGTGTGCGGAAAAGCTTTTAATCGTAGCTACAACCTCACTGCGCATTTAAAAACGCATTCCAACAAAACAAATCCAAGTATAAAAACGTTCATAAATAATGTAAGTGATATTCCTTCAGCTTAGAAAGTTCTCTTTATGAACTGTATAATAGTATGTGCAGTTTAAAATTTTGCAAAAATTGGAAGATAATGAAGTATGCGCTATTGCAATATTAAATTTTTTGTATTGTTAATTTTTCGCCAAAAAAGGAATTAGTTCAACAGTGAATTTTCAGATTATTTGAGAATAAAAAATGGCGTCTCCATAACATACGTTAATCATTCTTCGTTGTTTTATTTTTTTAAATTTTGTTGTTTATCGCCACATTTCATAAACATTATTGCATAATTGTCTCAGAAATAACTGTCCCGTACATGCAATGTCATAATTTTACACGTGTTATAATGTTTTTGTGTTGTATAAATACCTACCAAATAGTCATATTAGGGCGATTTTTCTGTATCGCTTAGAGCTTTTGTTCGGACTGTTGTTTTAGGACGCTTTCCGTGTCTTAGTGTCGTTTACCACACCATTGCATTATTGTCTTATTACACATTTAATACATAGCAACAAAGCAACATTCTTAACTCATTTCAGTAAGTCGTCCATATGAAGTTTTAGAAAAGTATGGGACGACAAATATTTTATTTAGCGTGGATCCATAACTGACTAAATAATTTTATTCAAACTACACACTTCGTCAACAAAATTATTGGAAATACTCAATACTTAATTCTCGAAAGCCAAATGAATACGTTAATAGCAATACATGCCATAAAACAGTGCAAAACTGATGTAATAATTTGTCATATTTAAAGATAAGTTATATGTAGATCAATGGACAAGGGCGTAGCCAGGGGGGGTGCACAGGGTGCACGTGCACCCCCCAGAATATCTGAACTTACACTAGATATTTTTGGAAATTTCCAAAAAACATGTCAAATGCATCAAATTTTGCTCT